>JAODPA010096943.1:0-22212 GCA_025585075.1 Nepenthes mirabilis
AATTTTATAATATTTTAAATCTATTCAACCAATATTTTGAAAGAATTGATGTGGCACGATCTAATTGGAACAATTAGTCAGCTTTGCTGTAATTTAAAACCCTAGAGCATTGAAATCACCCAAGATTGTGAAACTTACTGGTGTCCAATTCTCCGAACTCAAGAGAGAGATCTCTCATTTGTGGGATGTTCTGTTTGTTTTTGTGTTGGATCTGTAGTTTTTATTGGGAATTCGAGTAAGATCGAGATCTGCTAATATTCAATCATGTCTGAGGAGACGAGACAGACATCGCGATATGTGAAGTTGACTAAAGATCAAGCGCCGGTAGAGGAAGAGATTAAGCCCGGAGAGCTTAATCAGCCCATCCCTGTTTCTCAGGTCTCTCTTTTTCTCTCTGTGTCGTGATCAATTTGATTTTTCTCCCTTTTTTGTTGAATCTAATGCGACTCTTCCATGATTACATTTCATTCCACAAAACCCATGTCTTGATTTCTCAAATCTCTGTGTTTTTGTGGGCAGTTGTTTAATTAGGTTGTTGAGTGCTATTCTTTTTATGTTTCTCTCTGTGTTGTTTGGAGTACTCCAGTTCAAATTTATTGAATTAGCGGGATTAAAGAATTCGGACGTAATTAGGAGTTGGAAACTACCAGTATTTCGTAGTGCTGATATTTTAAGAGGTGATAAAATTTTTTATTCGAAAATTGAAGAACTGCAAAGCAGATTTGAAACTAAATCAGGGATTCCCAGGCAGAATTTTTTTGTTAAGGATGTTGATAGAGGGCACTGATGTTTTTGGCTGGCATGTTTGTATCTAATTTGACAACTTCTGTTGTGTGTTGGGATTTAATTCCATCCTTCTCTGTCCAAATGAGGGGTAAGAGAGTGCAAAAAGATGAAAGAAGATTTTGCAAACAAATCTAATTGCCAACAAATCTCAATTGGATTGACTTTTGGGGGGGGGGGGGGGGGGGAATCAAATCCAGATATTGTAGCAATAACAAATTGATCAGGATATTGATGCATTGAAAACTGATATGTTAAATGTTAGTTGTCGAAGTTGCTTCAACCTTCCCCTATAGAATCATCTACTAGCAAGTATAATTGCAATCTAAATTACATAAAATAAAGTATGATAAGTAGGAATATGAATAATACCACCATATTTAAAACAAAAATATGGCAGTTGAATGTAAGTAATAATCATAGTTTTTCTGGTTCATTGATTTAATGAATTTGAAGATAATTCTGTATTTTTCTGGAATTAGTTAAATGTCTCAGTTGGCATGACTCGTAATAACTGGGAGGTCAAGAGCTGAAGCACCCCTGGCAAAATTAATTCACCCTCACTTGTATTGCTTCAATAAAAGGATTTTCTGTTATATCCTACAAATTTGAGGAGGAAACCTGTCATTGATGCCTATTAGAAGGGCCAGAAAGGATTTATTCAGGCTGCTGAAGTGAACATGGCATATTTCTTCAAAAGTTGGAATAAATAATTTTTTATTTTTTATTTTCGTCACTTTGCTCCTTAAATTCCTTGCAAAATATTTAGGAAGATTTAGCATGGAATATAGAATGATAGAGGGCATTTTGATTTCGTACTTGATAGTGAAATTGCGTGAGACTACGAAAACATTATGTTATATTGGGACATTAATTGAATTGTATCAGTTGACATGACCTCTCTTAATAATTAGTGTTCCATGGACGTCCTTCCTTCAGTCATATTGGTTCCCTCTCTCCTATTTTTGCTTCAATTAAAAACAAATCGATGATTGTTTATGAATTAGCAATAGGAATTGTGTGTTATTTTCCTGTTATGTTGCCGATTCACATGGGCAAAAAAGAGTTCATTCATAATGCTGAAGTGAACGTGAAATGTTTTTTTTCTTTTCAAAATTTGATAACAAATATTTTTTTTATTTTTTTGTTTTTTTGTTCTTTAAGTTCCGTGCAAAATATCTATGAGGATTTAGCCTGGAATGCAAAAGTATAGAGGGCATTTCAATTGTCTTTGCCTGTGAAGTACTGTGAGATGAAGTAGGGAACTTTTTTGGTTTTGGCTAGTTCACAAATTGTGGTTGTGTTCCTGTATTATATATGGCTACAACTAGATAATATATTGTATCTTTGATGCCATTAGACTTTTTGTTGTCTGTCATGACCACATTGCTTGGTTATCATCAAATTTATATAAATTTGGGTGTCATTATTGAGATATAAATTTAGGAACATTCAAGGTTGATAATATAATGTGAAAAAGGTCATCAATCATTGACAAAAATATCAATATCATTATCAATTGTAACCACATCAGTATCAAACATGTCGAAATTATGTATCAATAGTGAATATATCGAATGAATTTTTTTTTTTGAAAATCGTAAGTTGACATGACCATATTGGCCGATTTATCGCAATATATTATCAATANAAAATTCACAGTAAAGTAGGCAATTGAACTAATATAAATGAATTATGTAATATGTTTATCAGGTTATTGTAGAATAATAATTATGATATAATTTAAATTAAGACAAAATTTAAAATAACAAATTTTTTATATATCAATCATTTGTATTTTGATTTTTCCATTTTGTACTTTAAAATTGTCAAAAGTTACAAAATATAAGCAAAAATTCAAACGAAAATGTGTCCAAAACATATTTCAAACGTATCTGAACGTGTCCCAAGCGTGTCCAAATGTGTCGAAGCATGTCAAAGTTTTAATTTTTCTTTTTTTAAATTGGATTTGTTGGAGCATGTGTGACATGTGTCGGGGTGGCATTAAAGGAGTGTCTCTATTTGATACGTATTAGATACCGACACTTTAGCCCCAAGAGAGTATTTGTGTTTCTTATTATTGCTATATTTGTTAGCAAGTAATGCTTGTTCCCCAGTTTTTGCTTAATATACCAATGCTGCAATGGCCCTTTCTGATAATTATAGGATGGAAGAGGGGAAAAGAAGAAAGAAAGGAAAGACGTGGGATGAAGAGAATATAGAATTCAGACGTCTCACAATAATTCTGATGAACCAAGCACTCTCTATGTCACCCTAAAAACTGAATACAAAGCCTGTTTATTTGGATCTAAAGATCAATTTTAAATGAAACTTACTATACTTTGAGGCTAAAAGATAATAAGACAGGATTATAACTAATAATCATCACAATAATGAACCCCTAATTATTTAAACAAAGTTATGTTAATAAATTATGTTATCTACATTCTCTTCAACTTTAGCTTTTTTTGATATATAAATGGAGGCAAATATATTTGTCAATAATAAAAAATAACTTACCCACAATACAGGAGGTCATGATCCAAAAGGAAAAATGTAGCAGTTTTTTTTTTCCTTTTTCTTCCTGGGCTTGATACATGCTGAAGGGATTTGAAGGCAATTTTATACACGTGGAAGGAAACATGGATAACATCGGTGGGACAGGTTATCATGGCCAAAGAAAGATGAAAGGTACCAAAGGATGAAAGCAAGCAATTTTGATCTGGTGTACACTTGAATCTGTGGGTTTTTGGTGATTCAGGGATGTGAATTCATTATCTTGATCAGCCTTGTGTTGTAACTTTTTGAAGGATAAATGGGTCATTATCATGGTTTGAATACGGAGAATTTGAGGAATTTAGGAATTATTTGATGTGAAGAAAAGAAGAGAAGCGGGTAGATCGGGAAGAATTGATACCTATGAAATCCACCTTGGCATTAGTATAAATCCCTCCTCCTATAACCCATCTACGGCTCTGTTCTCTATATGTGGGGCCCTTTATTTTAATTTTTAAAATCCAAATGGGCACTCGTGAAAGGAAAAGAGTTGTAGATGAGTTTTAGGGGTGAGACCAATAGCTTTTCCCAATCCACGTAGGGTCCAGGAAAACTTCTTTTAAACCACCATCAAATCCACATGGTAGGCAACAGTGTGTTGAAAGTATGTTAGCCACTCCATAGCAAAGTTGAGAGAATACGATAGTATATGAATTTCCAATGCCTGCTAGGACAATGCGAAGATGTCATGGAATCAACTGAATTCAGAATCTTATGATTTCAAGTGACGGCCCGGTACTGGATTTGTACAAACATTTTTCCTTGTGTGAATGTGTTTTTGGTTGAAGCATGGATTGTGTAAGACCTACTTAAAGTTTTGTGCCTGAAGATAATCACAAGAATGGAGAGGGCTTTCCTAGTGATGAATTAATAACAAGGTATTCAAATGGTCGTTGACACAAGGTCAAGGAACCAATTCAACCTAAAGGCATAAAATGTTAGGTGAAGGTTGTTGGGGTTTGGACTACCGATTGTTTTCCCTCACCAAGCTAAGAACAATTCTCAGAAACCACTTGTTGGAAAAATAGAACTCCTGCCACTGTTAGCCACTGTTTTCTGCTGATTGAACCATTAGGAACAATAAATAAACTCAATCAAGCACACAAATTACAAATAGTTTTAAGTGAAAACTCTTCTCAACTAAGACAAAAATTACGAGACCCTACGTTCTAATAATATCTCTACTATGATGAGATCTAGTTACAAAAAACCCCTATTAAGCCAAAACATTTACAACAGTAACATTATGAAAAATCGATTATCATTGACCCCAAACACACATTGGTTTACAACATTACAAGTGTACAAATCCTAACAATTGAATAATAGAAAGTACAACTGAGAAGATAAATAACCAACTGATAATATATTTTGTAAAATAAATTAGAACAATATATTTAAGGTTGATGGAGGATGGAACATGAAGCCAATCTCAAGCAGATGCCCAGAGCATCTCATTTTTTTCTCTCACTTCTCTTTGTCATGGCACCCTTAAATAATGGCTCATTTTAACCCTAAAATCATAAGGTGTATATAGCCTTCTCGGTTGCTTAAATAGTCATCACGTAGTTCACCTATGGTTTACCACTGTAATTCTTCCCAATCCTATTGCTTAAGTTGCTGACTTGTGACTATCCCACAGAATTTCCTCCAAATGGTTTCGCTTGCGCAAACATTGTGCAAAATTCCCCTTCAGGCTGACATCAGAAAAACATGTCCAATGGCTGTGGGGATCACATAAGAGTGACACAAAACCCAATAAATATTCCATAATAGTATTGTAATAAGAGGGAAATTCGCGGTAACTCTTAAGTCAAATAACTTCCTATTTTGTCTTCGAGCTAGCCTTGTAAAATTACCAGTTAAATAACAGAAGAAAACTTAATTCTGCCGGTGCTTGGGTAACACACTAATGCCCCTAGAGATTTACATATCTTGCCCAATAGGAAAAAAATAATTCCTGTAGCAAATCAGCCACTGTATTTTGTTTGAATTTGATGAGGAAGTATTGGCAAAGATACGGAGAGTAAAAAAATTATGAAATTTGCCTCCGATAAAGAAATAGGAAATTTATTCTACGTTTTTTATAAAGTTTGGTTTTCCATGGAGTAACTGAAGAGATGTATAACCACCTTCTTGAAAACTTTGTAAATCTAGTTGGACAATGATTAAGTAGAAGTTTCAACAATTTTGCCCACTTTTGATTTCACAGTTTCCCTTCTTGATAGCAAAACATTGACCAAAATTTTAGATTCAATCAAATTTCCAAACTTTTGCTCATTGAAAGGGTTTACTAAACACAATGAACAATCTGTGTCGTCTTCTTTTTCATGATCTAGAATCAATCATTGGCTCTACTTCATTGGTGCCACCCTGTAGTACCTAAAATTTACCATGGTGATTTAAAAGAATATTGTCATTTGATGTAAATCTATCTTTTTTTTGTTGATTATTTAGTATACCTTTTTTATGTGTTTTGCAAGAACATCATGCAAGCTTGTCATTGGGTATCTCGTCTCTGATTGGCCACTTTAACAGGCTGCACTGGACCTTTTTGCCGTTGCTCTTATATATCCGTAGTTGGGATTTTTTGTTTCTTCATGGTTGTAACAATTACCTTAAGTAGGGGAAAGGACCAAAGATGTGCTTCAAGTCTTCGGGCATTCACAAGACCTTACATGCTCGTTACTCTTGGAATCTTAGCAATATATTTCATTGATGCTTTCTTATACAGATATCTATTTAGTCGATTCGTCTTTTGCTAAATCAAAAGAAAGAATAGGGAAAAGTTTATGTTTCAACAAATCACATGTAGTGATATGGATAATTCACAAAGAGTTGAAAATAATCTCTTTTCTTTTAGTGCATCAGAAGTTCAGGTACTATCGCTTTTGACTTAGGATTCCCTCCACTCCTTAAATCTGAACTGGTGGATAATCTTTCAGAAAGAAGTATAATTTTTTTTGTATGTTTGCAAGAACATCCTGCATGCTTGGCTTTGAGTATCTCATCTCTGATTGGCCACTTTTAACAGGCTGGACTGGACTCTTTTGCCCTTGTGTTTTATTCGGCCGTAATTATGAAAGGCTCAGGGACGATACCCCTTGGACCACACCATGCATTTGCCATGCTGTTTGCATTGAAGGTGGTATGGCACTGGCTGCAGCTACAGCAGTCTTCCATGGTATCGACCCACGGACATCATTTCTCATTTGTGAGGGCTTATTATTTACTTGGTGGATGTGTGCGATATACACTGGTCTTGTACGGCAATCTTTGCAGAGGAAATATCATCTCAAGGTGATCTCTGTTCCTGATACCCTTAGTTATACACAATATCACTCGTAGCAAAACTCACCTTAGTGTGCCACATGCATATCACGTGTTTCTCTAAGTTGCATGCTGTTTTCCAATTTGAATGGGAGACTTGGTGCAACAATAAAGTTGTCTCTGTGTGGCTTGGTATAAAAACAGACTATGCATAATGTAAGGTAATATTGCATACAAACTCAAAGTGTTCAACCCTTCAAGTTTTGTGTAATGGGCTGTCCTTTTCTTATTGATTTGAGTGTGCCAATGACTAACTTCGATGTTATTCACACTGTATGGGGCAGGATAGAGGGGAAATGAATGGGACGGAATATTAGTTTTCAGAAGGTTTACTGTAGTAGTTGATGAGCGTATTTTGAATTGTGCTCACTTTTCCTTATACTGTTGCAAAATCTTGGTTGATTTGTGTTGACCATCGTCCAATCATTTCCGTGTCTAAGAATGTTGTGATTGCATACTCTAGTTCTATACAAGGTGAGAAGCATCACTTGGCATCATGGATGAAAATATTGGTATCGGTGTCAGTTGCCACAGTATTGGTGTCAGATATATTGGATAATGTGTATTGGTATCAGATATATTGAAAAAATTTCTGAAAATCTCATACTAGTGGGGCATATTTGCCGATATATTGTGATATATTGTTGATGTGACTACATATCATGCTATCGGGAAATATTGGTATCAGAAGACCGATACCAATATATATCAGTCAATATTTATATCTATGCTTGGCATTGTACATATAACCATATGACAATTTTATGTGTTTTTTGGAGGGATAGGAAATAGGGGTGCAAATGGTCCAATCAGGTCCTGTTTGAGGAAAATTTGAAGCCGGATCACTACTAGTTCTAATGGTTTGGAATCTCTATTGGGCTGGAAACCAAACCGGGTCCAGCCACCATTTGCAGTTACGATGGTCTGGTTTGGTGGGTAGAAATAAATTTCTTTGTCCCTATCTTAACATTTTGGTTTTGTTTTTTTTTTAGATTGAAATACTATAGTATTGACAATTAGAATTCATTCAAATAGCATAAATTAATTACATGTTTGTGGAGTAAGAAAGTTATTTCCTGATATCTAAGAAGACTAAGCGTAACTCTATTTTTTTTCCTTGATGAGCATTTAAAGGTCTTAATCTTGCTTGAGGCTTCGTGAATTGTGGTTTGACCAAGTATAGAAAAAGTTATTGGTGAATTACATGAAACAAATATATAAATATTTGAATGTATAAATTTATATCTGCATATATGTAAAGTTTGCAATCCGTTAACTGGACCAACTACAGTATTTTTATTTTTATCAAAAGCACCAAACTGCACCATCAAAAGTGGGACAGCAAAATGGAACTAAACGATGACAAACCAGCCATCTGGTCAGGTTTGCTGGTGCTTTTACACACTCCTAATAAGAGAGTTTAATATTTAAATCACACAAAGGGATGTTATGAAAACATGCACTATTCTCTGGCTGAGTTAGTACCATTGAGCTTATTGTGGGTGTGAAAATATCTTATTAGTTGAGGTGGTGGAAAAATAATCTTGTGATGATGATCTTTGGATTGATTTTGTTTATAGTTGCATGGTGATCGCATTATACTTTTATTCTAATTCATTAGGTTTATGGACTGGACAAAGAAGAAATCCTAAAAGGTTTTTATCCATTACACTTTGAATCCCATTACGTGGGTTTGGATATATAATTCATTATATACCATTTCCATCAATTTAATACATTTTCTTCTTAGAGTAGTAGCAATTATAAATCATTTTTGTTTTTATCACCCCACTTCATGTTTTCCTAGATCTATTATTTATTTTCTTTTCTCCAACTACAATTATGTTATATTTCTTTGCATGTGCTTCATGTGGTATGTATTTTAAATGTCCGAATTACCTTAGACGTTCATTTTTCATTATACTTTTTATTGATGCTTTGTGAATGTTTATTGATATTATTATTCATTATTTTACCTATTAGTATGATTTCACTTATCCAACCTGTCATTCGTATCTCTGGAACTCACTGTTAAATGAAATCTAACAAGTAAAAAAATGAAAACTTTCTAAACAAGTTCAGTGACATATAACCCATCTCCAAATTCATCACTGTTGATTACAACATCTTGATAGGAAATCATGATTTTCTAGGAGTCCGCAGTATCTTTGTGGTAAGCTACCCACTTGCTTGAGGCAATGGCTTGTGTAGGGTTTGATGTCTTATCGAGAGAAGGAAAATAAGTCATATAAGCCTCTGGGCCACTTTCTGCTGAGCTCTCCTAGGGTTTGGCAGACTCAAATCTGAGGATACCCCCGCCCTTCTATTATGTGTGTGTGAAAGCAAGTTTTCTATGCATAGGATTCTTTCCATAAGGGCAAATGGATGAAATATTGGTATCGGTATTGGTCATAGCCATATTGATATTAGAGATATTGAATAATACGTATTATTATTGAAAATATCAAAAGGAAAAAAAAAAACTGAGTATTGTAAACTAATAGGGTTATATCTACTGATATTTTGAATATTTGTTGACATATTGTGATATATGGACAGATATAATAACATATCACTGTATTTTGTGCTATAGGAAAAATTGCTTATACATATCGGTCGATATTTGCATTTGTAACTCAAACTATCCAGCAGGCATGAAAAATACTGCAACTGCGTGGCTTTTAAAGCATGTTCAGACTCATATCTGAAGCTTAAAAGGAATCAAATGCACTTTCATATTTTACTTCCATCTATACCACACTCAAATGACATCTTACAATAGGTTTCTCTTAATTAAAAGGGATGCCTCTCAGCATTTCTGCCTAATCCTCCAATAAATCCAGGAAAGCCCCTTTTGAACCAACTTTTGGTTGGTAATGTTAAAGATTGGTGTTAGGGATACCCTTTCGGATACCCTTGGATGATGTGTGGTAGGTCACGTTCATCCATCCAAAGTAATTGGCCCACATAGAAATAGCTGAATGGATGGACCGGCACAAAGGTGTCCAAAGTCTCCTCAAATATTTCTCGATGTTAAATATTTAATCTTTAATACAGAAATGATAACAGTAGTCATCACACTTGAGTAGTTGCATGGATGAAGGTATCAGTATTGGACGTGAACGTATGAATATTGGATATATAGCGAAATTTTTTAAAAAAAATTGTAAGATGATAAGACCGTATATGTTGATATAATATAGAAACATATTGTGATATTATTACAGTATTGGTAAACATGGGTGTAAAGGGGCCCAATATTACATCAGTGGTCAGATGGCATCTTGTTGGTTCAGGGCATGGTGGCTTCCAGCACCAGTGTTTTATCAACTCTAGCAAAGAATTGTAGGACCCAAACTTCGTCTTCGGGGAAATTTTCTTCCAAAAGAACCTACTGTTGTATTTGTCACAACCTCGATACAAACATGCATAGTATGAGACGCCAAATAAACTTAACCTCAATAAATTCTTAAAATCCCAAATCAAAACCAGGTCGGATGCTCCAAACAATACTGTAAGAAAAACCGAATATATACATACAGTAATCCCGGGATTGGCCAAACTCATCTAGTTGAGCCCAAAAATCAATGTACCCGCTCAAACAACATCACAAATATGCTGCAAGAAAAGGACCTCTACCAATAAATCCAAAACAATATGAAAAATGAAAATTTATAACCAGTACAAATCAGGCTCGACGGCTTAAATACAAGGTGCTAAAAACGAGCCTGGAGACATAAATCCAATCCAAGTGTAACATAGAAGTTCAGTTTGCTAATTTATACAGGGTTACAAAAGTTTGGCAAAGCTAACCCTAACCTTTAGTAAAACATTTATATATTTATTTATGTGGATATACCATAATAAAGCATGTGAAGGGACAATAATAATAATCAATGTGAAAATACAAAAATACCAAAATATTGATGAAAATGTTCAAAAAATATAATAACCAAAAATTAGTGAAAATCCTGCTAACAAAGGTTGAATATTGAAGATGGGGCTATACTAATTCCCTATTGACATGGGCTATATGCTACTACTTAAGGCTTATAAGTGAGTCGATTACATATTATTCCCAATAGATAGGTTCAAATGCCAGTTTTCTAACTCCTGAATGTTAGATTTAATCTTTAATTTATAAATGATATGCTAAGATAATATTCTATTGATTTTCTATAATAGTTCCTATTTAGTTAAAACGGAAAATCTATAGAAAAATGAGGGTGTCGAAAGTAGGCACTTGGCCAAATATCCTTCAACACATGTTGGAATATTTTGTTGGTTCTGTTTTTGATTTTGACATGTTTTTGGGCATGTTAATCCATTTTATAATTTATAGAAAAATGAGTGTTTTTAATTTAAAATAAAGCAAATTAGAGCAATTTGATAATTTAAAAATAAATTCAAAACTTAAGCCCCCCCTTTTTTCTTCTGATTATGCTAGACATGCCATAATGCAACTCATTTACATTGTTTCATTTTCATATCAGTTTTTCCTTGTTAGTTTTTTGAATGGTGAAGTAATATATTTGCAGTTTTTAATTGATAATTTAATATGAAGTGGTGTTGTTGGTCAACTATATCATCATTTTTATAAACTAACCATGAATTCTAATTAAACTATTCCAAGCATATCGTATCCTCATTTTTACAAGAATAGTTCGTTGGCATGTAGGTGTCGTGTCTATCTCTCATGTCAGTCTCCACACCGATACCCAAAATTTATGCTATTATTTATGTCAAGCTTACTCTTTTGTGGGTCCTTGTGTTCAAAAAAAAAAAAAATGCTCAGAACTCCCCCTGCGATCCATGCTGCGTGCATTGCTGCGTGCATTGGTGTGCGATTTGCCAGGAGCACAGGGAGATGAACGCCCGTCTCTCAGGTGATGCAGTCACACCGATGACCGTCGTGAACCCTCCTCCCCTCCAGGAGATGAACGCTTCCCATGATCTTGCGACTCCCTCCGAGAAGAACATCAATACCGATCATGCCAGCTTAGAGATGCAGGCTTTATAGAGGTCTCTTTCTCTCCCTCTCTCTTGGATTTATGCCTCTGTGTAAAGAATGAGAAGAACATATGGCATTTTGCAAATTATTTATTTCTTTCTGATGCAATATATATATATGTATATATTGCAGAAGAACAACTCTTGAAAAAGGCTACCTAGTTGCATGGATTGGAAATTGGGACTTTTTAACTCTCAAGAGAGGAAATGTCATTGTTGCTTGCCATCATTTCATGATGGCATTCTTTGTTTCTTCAGGCATGCTTATCACCTAGTTCAATGCTGTTCTTTGCCCTCTTCTGCCCAAGCTATTAGAATTTTCTTATTTCAAAGTCTTTTTATACTCTCAATAGTAAATTTTTTCTTCTCAATTACTTAGACAAATTAATTTATTAAGATTGGTCTCGTACATTTGAATTCATTGTTATAATCATAGTCGTTCATATAATAGAAGCATTGTTTTCGGCTAATGAAGAAGACCCCATAATTCTAAAATAGGTCCAAATCCATGACTTATTTTATAAATATACAGATCAATTTAACTGTTAATAATCGTTTAAATCAAATATACAGATGATATTGGGTTGTATATGTAATGAATCAATTTATATAAATTATGATAAAGGAATCCACCAGTCTCATATTGAAATAGCGTGTTTAAATTATTTGTATATATTAGATTTAAAAATAAACTAGTCCCTTGTAAAAATTACTTTAGAATTAATTTAAAGCCTAATTGGATTTAATTGCTAATTTTATTCTGGTTTGATGGCTTGTGTGGAATATAGTATGATTGAAGGATATGAAAAATTAATTATGTGTAAAGTGATTTTATAATTNAATTTTTTTAATTGATGAACACTATTACTTCATATTAAATTTGAAATAAAAAAATATATATTTTCTGAATCTCATTAAAAAAAATTATAGAAAGAAGTGGTATGTGTTGGGTCCAACTTAGAGGCAGGCTAGGTGAAGGAAGGCCCAGTCGAAGAGGTACCAGTCCAGTTGAGCAACAGGTTAGAATCCCTCTGAAGCCCAGCAGGCCCAAGGACACCGCCCACGTGGTGTGGTGTCTCAGGGCAGCAACCAATTAGCGCGTTGTTGCAGCCTGCTAAGGCAGTCGCAGGCGGTAGGTGTCTTTCCAAAGCATGATGGACAATAAGGAGAGGGTCAACGCTGCGAGCCGCTGCGCACGCCGACCTGCCTAGCCGCTGCGCACGCCGACCTGCCTAGCCGCTCAGCCAATCTACATGCAAGCACCAGACCAAGCGTGGTTAGCACCCGACGACAGTCTCCGTACCACCACAAGATGACAACTGACACGGTTGGCTGCGGTCATCGATCGATAAATCCCGGATTGTCACATGTCGGGAATTCCCGCGCCTAGGTTTTTCCTTCGTGGAGCCTATAAATATCCTCTCCTTCGATAGGAGAGGGAGCTTCTTCTTAATCCCGATTCCGGACCCCGATCACAGTCTCAACCTGATCACTGGCCCTCCCGAATCTTGATTCCCCAAAGCCTCTATCGAGCAATCTTAGTGAGCCACTCTCTGCAGTGCATCCAGTGGAGCACAGCCTCGCAAAATCGCTCAACTATTGCATTCAAGCATCCTTTCATTCCCCACCACATTCTACACTCCCTCCTGCATCTCTCCGTTTATTGCGGAAGATAACTGACTTGAGCGTCGGAGTATTTACGGTGGTAGAACCTCTGCCGACCTCTGACCTCATGTTTGTAATTTGTATTGTGTAGGTTCCAGGTTATCAGCGATGGAGACCGAACCCGATCCAGACCGACCCGCAGTAGAAGATTGGAAGGCCTCCTAATCCGTACAACAACCGGGAACGTGGGACGCAACATTGGTGCCGTCTATGGGCAGACGACAAAAAGTCTAAGTTCCTACTCCAACATTCACTCTCTTACACAAAAGATGGTTAATACTAGAGCATAGGCTAGCGCGCCTCTGAGAGACGCCATCGCCTGCGGCGATGACCCCTCAGTGGGTAGCTGTGCCGGCGAGCACCCAAGGCCTAATGTGCACAAGCTGGTTGCCGACCTCGACGACATGAGGCAAATGCTCCAAGCGCTGTGCACTCGGACAAGAACGCAGTGGATTGGAGCTCCCTCTCTTGGGCCCTAGGCGTCGACCTCCAGGTGGGGAAGACGCAACGCTAGAGCTCCAAGGGTGAGGACCAACGGGCCTGATGATGTCGAGACCCAGGCGACCTCAGGCAGTAGGGCCCAGACGACGGCTAGGAGCCTTCCTAGCCTGGACGAGGTGGCGGAAAGCCCAAAGAGGTGAAATCCCCACAACTCCCGCAGCGACAGGAGGCCCACCGCTGGACGAGAGGGATCGTGTAGCACGTGGCCGCCCCGTGCGGACAGCCGCGGTGCTCTACACGACCCGCAAAACAACTGGGAGCGCCGCCACTTCATTAACTCGAAGAGGAGCGACTCCATTCCTTGGGTAGAGGAGAAGGTGGAGAAAATATGGAACCACTTGTTGAAGGGGGGTTCCGGGTGATCCGTGCTCGACCTGTGAAGCTCACCGTTCGCTGTTGATATCCGGACTCAGCCACTCCCCCTTAAGTTTAAGATGCCGACCTTGGATGGGTACGACAGAAGTACTGACTTGATGGATCACCTCAACTACTTCCGTATGCACTTGTCTCTCCACGGGGCAAACGAGGCCGTCATGTGCCAGTGCTTCCCCCTAGCTCTCAAAGGGGTTGTCCTGCTTTGGCTCCACGGCCTCCCACAGAACTCTATCCAGTCCTTCGACGAGCTCGCTGGCTACTTCTTGAGCCAGTTTGCCTCCAACCGGAGGGAAGAGAAGTATCCCTGGCACCTCGTTCGCCTTCGCCAGGGGTCAGAGGGGAGTCTGAAGTGGTTCCTGACCTGCTTTATCACTGAAGCCCATTGAATTCCCCAGCTCTCCGACTAGATGAAGCTCAGCGCCTTTATCGCCACAATGGCAGTAGGGAATTTCTTCAAGCACCTGGCACACAAACGCCCCCAGGCCTTCTGAAAAGTTGAGGCCATCGCTCGAGCCTATATTTTGACCAAGGAGGCCAACGAAATAAAGCGTCCTGAACTCGCGGACCGCCTTGCGGAGGGGCCAGTCGTTGAGAAAAAGAGGAATGGAGATGGCGGCCGCTTCCAGGAGCGCCGCAAGCAGCGACCGTCGGAGCCAAGCGCTAGGAGAGAGTGCAAGCCGGTGGCTCTAATTCCCTTAACGATACCCGCTCAATCGTCCTAATGGAAATTAGGGATGTGAAGTTCTTGAAGTGGCCTAAAGCGCCAAAGAACCCTGAGGTAGGTGACCAGACGAAGTACTGTCACTCCCCTCAGTCTCTGGGGCATAGTACTGAAAATTACTAGACCCTCCAGAAGGAGATAGAAGACCTGGTCCGCCGTGGGCACCTCACACGGTTCCTAAAGGGCTCAGGACAGGCCCCCGGGGCTCTTCAAGGTGAAGCCAGTGAGCTGCCAAGGAACCAACTGCCGCTGGTGTGATTAGCATGATTTCGAGTAGACCGGCCAAGAATAGCGGGCAGGGATGGCACAAGCATGCTTCCAGCAATAAGAGGGCGCAAGTAGAGGCTAGGAATGATGTCATTAGCTTTAGCAACGACGATATGATGCATGTAACTTTCCCTCATTTTGATCCCCTTGTTGTATCAGCTCTCGTTTCAGATGGTACGGTTGACTACCAGCTGAAACAAGTCTTAGAAATTTGTTGTATATCGATATATTTTTTAAACTTGGGTTGAAAAAGAATCAGATAAGAACAGCCGAAGGACCCTTATACGGCCTGGACAACAACCCTGTGCCTGTGTAGGGGGAAATCCAGCTAGAGGTCACGATGGGAACTTACCCGCGCATTGCTACGCAAGAGTTAACTTTCCCTGTCGTTGACCTACCATCCGTCTACAACGCTATCCTAGGCAGACTGTTCCTAACCACTTTGGGGGCTATAACGTCGATCCCTTATCTCAAGATGAAATTTCTAACCCCTTGCGGAGTGGGACAAGTGCTCGGCAATCAGATGATAGGACGGACTTGCTTTTTGTCCCAGGTCGCACCCGCTGCACTAGATTGACTCGCCAAAGACCTAGACTTTTGCGACGAAGCGACATTACAGCAAACTTAGTCGGGAGAAGCGATCGAGAAGGTCCGTTTGGACCTTGCCGAACCTGAGAAGTGCGTACATATCGGCGGCTCCCTACCTCCAGCAGACCGGGATCAACTGATAAACTTCCCTCAGAGAAACTCTGGCACCTTCGCGTAGGCTCCAACCGACATGTTTGGGATACCAACTAGAGTAATGGTCCACAGGTTGAGCCTCGATCCCGATCACAAACCCGTCAGACAAAAGCGTCGGAACCATTCTGTTGAGAAGCTCATGGCCGTGAGGGAGGAAGTGAAGAAGCTGTTGGACACCGGGTTCATAAGGGAGGTTCAGTACTCGGATTGGCTGTCCAATGTCTGTGCTCGTGAGGAAGAGTAACGGAAAGTGGCAGATGTGTGTTGACTTCATTGACGTGAACAAGGCCTGCTTCCCACTTCCTCGGGTCGATCAGTTGGTAGACTCCACGTCCGGACGCAAACTCCTAAGTTTCATGGACGCCTATTCAGGCTATAACCAAATCAGGATGGATCCGGACGATGATGAGCATAACTTCTTCATGACCAACCAGAGGACATGCTGCTACAAGGTCATGCCTTTCGGCCTCAAAGACGTCGGGGCTACCTACCAGTGACTGGTGAATACAATGTTCAAAGCCTAGATCGGACAAAACGTGGAGGTGTATGTCGACGACATGCTCATCAAAAGCAAAGCTGTGAGCGACCACGTTTGCGACTTGGATGAGACTTTCGAGGTGCTCCAAGCTCATAGGATGAAGCTCAACCTGGCCAAATGCACATTCGGGGTAACTTCCGAAAAATTCCTTGACTTCATAGTGTCCCAATGTAGCATTGAAGCAAACCCGGAAAAAAATTAAAGCTATCCTTGACATGAGCCCATTGTGGATTGTGAAGGAAGTCCAGAAACTCCCGAGGCAACTCGCAGCCCTATCACATTTCCTGTCCAAGCCTGCGGAGAAGTTCCTACCGTTCTTTAACGTGCTTTGAGGAACAAAAGCATCTGGATTCTGATGGACAGACGAATGCGAGGTCGCGTTTCAAGAGCTAAAAACGTGCCTCGTCAGTCCACCCCTTCTAAGCTCACCCTCGGAGGGCGAGGATCTGTACTTCTACTTGGCAGTATCGAGCAATGTCTTGAGCTCAGTACTCATCCGGGAACATGAAGGCGTGGAATGACCCGTGTACTACATGAGCAAGGTACTAACGGACGGGGAGTCTCACTATCCTCACACCGAAAAGATTGCTTTGGCTCTCATCTACTTCGCATGGAAGTTGAGGCCATATTTCCATGCACATTGGATCGTGGTACTAATCGATCAGCCCTTGAAGGCGATACTCCAGAAGCCTGAGATATCTGGACGGTTGGTCAAGTGGGCTATAGAGTTGGGCGAGTTCGACATGGAGTTCCAACCACGGCTGGCACTGAAGGGCTAGGCACTGGGGGACTTCGTCATCGAGGCGGTGATCCCAGCTCAAGACGCCCCGAACCACCCGGAAAGTTCTAGCGAGCGAGGCCCTCCAGTGTGGGTCCTGAATGTCGACGGATTGTCCACCCAGACAGGCAGCAGGGCTAGAGTTGTACTCACCACTCCGGATGGGACGAAGATTAAGTACTCTGTCACGCTCACATTCCTTGCCACCAACAACGTGTAGAGTATGAAGCCCTTCTCGTGTGGCTCAGGTTGGCTAAGGAATGCTTTGTGAAAGCTCTTATTGTGCGCAGCAACTCGGAGTTGGTGGTAAACCAAATCCAAGGAGCCTTCGAAGCCTCGAACCCCCAGCTCGCTAAGTACCTAGCCAAGGCAAAATCGCAGATCCCAGCGTTTGAGAGCTTCGAAATCGAGCACATTTCAAGGGCAGAAAATTGGAAGGCAGACCAGTTGGCCCGGGATGTGGCTGCTGGATCCCCGGAGCAGTACATTAGAAGTATGCGGGAAGTCCTTGCCTCCCCAAGTGTGGATGGCCCTTATCAGGAAGTGCTGCGGGTGAGCGAAGACAACAATTGGATGACACTGTACTACAGATACTTGACAGACAAGACGCTTTCAGCGAACGCCGAAGAGGCCAAGCGGATAAGGAAGACAGTAGGCTGGTATGCAATCATCGACGGTAGCTTATACTGACCAGGGTATTCAACTCCCTGCCTGAAGTGCCTTACTATGGAAGAAACCGAGTACACGCTGAGCGAGATCCACCTCAGCATTTACGGCTCGCATGTTAGAGGGAAAAACCTCACGTTCAAAATTATGTGACAGGGTTTGTTCTGGCCCACGATGAAGCGAGACACCATGGAATTCGTTACAACGCATCAGCCGCATACGGAGCTGCACAACTTGCAATCCCCATGGCCGTTTGCGCAATAGGGACTCAACATTTTAGGGCCAATGTCCTTGGCCTCCGGGCAGAAGTAGTTTCTTATCGTCGATATCAATTACTTTACCAAATGGGTCGAAGTGACTCCCCCGGCGTGGATAACTGAGCAGAACGTGGCGGAGTTTGTCCGCCAGAGCATCGTATGCTAGTTCGAAATTTTTGAGGTCATAGTGACCGACAATGGAACCCAGTTCACGGGCAAGCGATTCACCAAGTACTATGCGAGTTTGCGCGTCAGGTTGGTCCACACATCCGTGGCTTATCCTCAAGCTGATGGCCAAGTTGAAGTCACCAATCGGACGCTACTGCACGGGTTGAAGACCAAGCCAGAAGACACAGGGGGCTCATGGGTTGACGAGTTACCCTCTGTGTTCTGGTCATACTGCACGACCGCCTACAAGGGAGACACCCTTCAACCTCTGCTACGGGGTAGAAGTGGTCGTCCCCATTGAAGTAGGACTCCCAAGCTTATGGGTCGAATGTTTCGACCCCGCCACCAACTCTAGAAGGCTCAGGGAATGCCTGGACCTGCTTTCGGAGGTCCGTTACGCAGCCCGCCTAAGAACGGCGACCTACCAGCAGCGCATCGCTCGATATTACAAGTAGGTGAAGGCTTGCCCGCTCGAAGTTGGGGACTTGGTCCTTGGAGCGTAGAGGTAGTGGAAAAGACTGCCAGTATGAACAAACTCTCTCCAGGCTGGAAGGGATTGTTCCTTGTCTCAGCGATCTTTCGGAACGGGGTGTACAAGCTACGCACCTAGGATGACAAGCTAGTCCTTAGGACCTGGAACGCGACCAACTTGAAGAAGTACTACTAGTAATCCGACCCTGATGACAGGTAAGGTATGCATACACAATGAGGGATGCTTGTACATGAATCGCATTTTTTATTAATAAAATTATTGCTTTTGTATTTCTGTGTGCTGATCATGTGAATGCATACTTGCTTGCCATTCCTCCCGTCAACGATGAGGGAAATTATTGCTTTTTTAATCCTCCCGTCAACGTTCCCTTCCTGGACACAAGGGATGAACGTCACCCAGGGCGACCGGCAGTCACCTGGCGTTTGGAACGAGCCAGAGTTCGGATGCGTATGGCGGCGAGAGGGCCCAATGGCCCTTGAGTCATACCACAAAGGACAGAGAGAAATGCTCGGCGACATAAAAATGAAGATAAAAGCTACTGCTTTTATTCATCAAAGCTTCTTACAAAGTATAAGGTTTGCTACAGCGAAAATGCAAAAAGCAAAAATACAGCAAGGAGTAAAATGCTTGGACGGGCGGCATCGCAGGACGGGTTCAATTGGGGAATATGATCACGTAGCATCACCCCAAGTCCGATCTCGCTCCCAGGCCATTGAACCACCACAGTAGAAGGAAAAGCATCTAGCGCCGGAGTCCCAACAGGGCTGTGACTTGCTCGCATACTTCCTAGCAAGACTCTGGGTTCCACCCCCCCTCCCAGGTAGCATATACGGACTGCCAGCCCCTGTCGGGGCCGGCGGCAACGCGTTGGAAGGGGCAAAGCCCCATGAGAGAGCATGTGCCGTCCCCAGCGGCTGGAGCCAGTGTTGACCAAAAATGAGGGACACGACAGCAGCGGAGAGGCCGGACCACTCTCGTTACAATGAAGAATCGCCCACAGAAAGGGCATGACAACAGGCTTTAACAGCAACGTCATCTCTTTCGCCCATCCATTTGATTCCTTCACAGATCCCCACAGGAAGCGAGGCGAGCCAAGGACTTCGCATCACTTCTTCGAAGAGTGGCTAAGCATGGGTCTCCTCACTGGGGAACTCCTCGATTTATGGACGCGCCAGTGCCTGACGAGTTCCTAGGTGGGCACCGAGTTTGATGGTCGTCTATCACGGAATAGGAAAATCATCAATGCCAAGCCGGATTGCGAGACGCAAATCCTTCCCGGCAGATACCTAAATTCCTATGGCACCTGAAAATGCTGCATATTTGCACGGGGAAGGGGTGACGCCATAAAGAGACAAGAGCCTGCGCATCTCGAGGAATGCCACATGGCTAGCTAGCTGAACCCTCCAGGGACATGCCAGGCCACGGCATTGGGCCGTCCCTAGGCATGGGGGGCTAGTGTTTGGTCCAACTCGGAGGCAGGCCAGGAGAAGGAAGGCCTAGTCGAAGAGGTACCAGTCCAGTCATACAACAGGCCAGAATCCCTCTGAAGCCCAGTAGGCCCAAGGACACGGCCCACGCGACGTCTTAGGGTAGCAACTAATCAATGCACTGTTACCTCCTGTTGAGGTAGCCGCAGGCGGCAGGAGTCTTCCCGAAGCATGATGGCTAATAAGGAGAGGGTCAATGCTGCGAGCCGCTGTGCACGCCGACCCGCCCAGCCGCTGTGCACGCCGACCCGCCCAGCCGCTCAGCCAATCTACGCGCAAGCACCAGACCAAGCGTGGTCAGCACCCGACGACAGTCTCCATGCCACTACAAAGCGACAATTGACACCGCTGGTTGCCGCCAGCGGTTAGCGATTGGCGAGTCCTGTCTTGCCACATGCCGGGAATTCCCGCACCTAGGGTTTTCCTCCATGGAGCCTATAAATATCCTCTCCTTTGATAGGAGAGGAACCTTTTTCTAAATCCTGATTCCGGACCCGATCACAGTCTCAACCTGATCATTGGTCCTCCCGAATCTTGATTCCCCGATGCCTCTATCGAGCAATCTTAGTGAGCCACTCTTTGCAGTGCATCTAGTGGAGCGCAGCCTCCCAAAATTGCTCAACTATTGCATTCAAGCATCCTTTCATTCCCCACCACATCCTACACTCCCTTGTGCATCTCTCTGTTTATTGCGGAAGATAATTGACTTGAACGTCGGAGTGTTTACGGTGGGAGAACCTTCCGCCAACATCTGATTTCTTATTTGTAGTTTGTGTTATGTAGGTTCCAGGTTATCAGCAATGGAGATTGAATCCGATCTAGATCGACCCGCAGCGGAAGATTTAAAGGCCCCATAATCCGTACAACAACCGGGAACTTGGGACGCAACAATATGCATTCATATAAGGATACTCATATTGATACAACTTTCATAAAAAGATAAATATTAAATATCGATGACAAAATTTTTCCAAAATGTGTCAAAATGATGCTCAATGTTTCTTAAACATGTCCAATGCGTGTTTGGATGTGTCAGAGTGTGTCCGGAGCGTGCTTGGAATGTGTCGGGCTAAAAACATTTTGACACGTGTCAGAGCTTGTCCGACACGTGTCCCACCGTATGTAGGTTATGTTGGACACTGACACTTTAAGTCCTAGAGAATTTTCCTGCTTGTTAGGTTTTCCCTAATCTAAATGATGTTAATTTCCCCGGTGAAGTTGCAGTAATGATAGATCATTCTTTTTTCTTGAATGGTTTTGTTTAGACTTTAGCCTTTACTTTTATTGGCAAAAACTTGTTTTTTTCTTTCTTAAATTTCAACCTAGTGCTTCTCTTATTGTCTATCGCCTAATTTGTGGGTGCTTGATCAGTTGTCTGTTCGCAAGTGTAGTGAATGTGGACAGCATTTACCTGAAAGCTATGAGCCTCCGGCTGATGAACCTTGGACAACTGGGATTTTTGGCTGTGCAGAAGATACTGAAAGTTGTGAGTCACTGCATCTGTTTTTGGGTTCCAGGATATTACTTGTGGTCATAATGTTTAATATTTAAATTGCTTATTATTATATTGCTGAAACTTAGGAGTTGATAATTTCATAGAAGCTTTGTGTTGGGTGATAAAAACAATTTTGACTACCTATTAGTGTTATCTAAGAAGCATGGGCACCAATATGGAAATAATATGATATCGACACGTTGACATGCTATTTTTTTAGTAACGAGGATACGATATGTTGGAAACATGTTAATTAAAAATATAATTTATTATGTTTCTGATTGATGAACAATACTACTTTCTACTAAATTAGTAATAGATATGCATATTTCTTGTTTTTTCACCCCAAAAAAAAAAAAAATTCACAGTAAAGTAGGCAAT
>JAODPA010096953.1:0-22203 GCA_025585075.1 Nepenthes mirabilis
TATATATAAAGGAATTCAAGACTCACAAGTCGTCAACTAAATTTGAAAATGCATGACTAGTTAATAGGAGGTACTCAATTCAACCATTTGAACACGCTTGAATCATATTAAGACAAATAGAGGCCTTTACTTATAACAACTGAAACCAGAGAAAACTAAGCTACAAAGCTTCTCATTCATTTTGTCAATTAATTTATCAACCACATTCAAAAATATAAAAGCGTGTTTCTTAATAAGTGCTTCTATTCTTGGTTATCCCATCATTCGTTATTGCACACTAGTTAGGGCTTTAAAAGAGTGAATTTTGATCTTTCGTCTCTTACTCCTATAACATAAATCACAAATAAAGAATTCACAAACCTTTATGATAGGAGATAGTAAGTGAGATATTCTAAAAATAAATGAATTTCACTTTCCTTATATGGTTTACCTACACTAGTTATCCAAGAATCTCATCTCTTTCTCATAAACTTTCAAAATAAATGAATAGAAAGAAGGGAGAAGAATTTTCTATTACAGAGGAGGAAGTTTCACCAAGATGCCTTGATTGTGGAGGTAAATGGCTCAATCCTCATGCATTATAAATCCAAGTTGCCGACGGATTCAGATACGATTGGGTTTTTGGTTCGAAGGTCATGGAATCCGATCTTTGTGCTCATTGGCTTAGATCCTACACACTACAATAGAAAATAAGACGTCAGAAAAAAAATGATAGGACTCGCTCCCTAATTTATCTTCCAACGCTCAAGTCAGTAAACCTTCTTCCGAAATGAAGAATGCGAAGATAGAATTTATTGGAAACGATATGGGGAATGGGACTTATGAATCTAACTCGGAGGACGCGCTAAGCATGGAGCGACTTCTAGTGGTGGTACACTAGTGGAGAATGGCTTTTCTGAACACTGGGTCGATAGAGAATGAACAACGGAACGAGAGAACAGCGATTTTGGACTCATTCGAGCAAGATCGCTAGTGTCAATTTGAGCACTGAATAGGACGTGTCTCGGAGTCTATTTCGAGAGCCTTTTATAGCCATGGAACCCCTCATCCTTGCTTGGGTGGCAAGGTGGGCTACCAACTATTTAGAGAAGATTCTCTCCATCCGATGAGGGGATGCTGGTGCCATTTATGGCAACCAACATCGGTCGGAATTGTTCCTTCCTTCCTTGTGGAGATACTGTACGCAACAAATGTTAGGGCTTCCATCATGAAAGATGCGATAAATTGGGAATTTCCTTTTCTCAGGAGATCATAATCAGTGGCAATATTCGAGATCTCGATTAGTTAAGGTAGGAGATTTTCATGCGCATGAATGATGTTGGAGGCCGTCCTTGTTGGGCTACAGCCTGCCCAGGCCATAATCAGTGGACTGGAAGGCTATACAAGTTAACAAAAACGTTTACTCCCATTGGTCCAAGGGCCGTACTTCTTCTGGGCTGACCATCCTTTTGGGCTAGCCCATTTTGGCTATCTCATCATTAGCACCTATGCTGGGGGTTCAAATTTTTGGCCCCTGGCATATTTATAATGGGATGTTACATGCCATGTTATCTTTTCTTTTCTGCTCCTTTTCCAGGCCTTCTTTATATATTTTTTTACTGTTTCTTGGCATGACTTCTCTACTTCTTGATTCTCTACAAATTTGCTGGGATGGTGGTTCCCTGGCATTCAACAACCCATTGGTTCACAGCACTTCTTTGCATCGCATCACTCCTTAATCAGTGCAATGGCGTGGGATCTAGAAGCCGCTACGAGGCTTGGAGTTTCGGCTACCGACTCAAGGCTAAGGTCGTTCGTGTTCTCTGATGGTGTTACCTTGGGACATACCTTCGATCCGCTTTGGTCACCCCTTTTACGTAGGGGATTGCTTTGGTTATTCCTTTTTCGTGCCCGTCCCATTTGTGCTTCTTTCTCCTATTGGGACTGGGCCTTCAGTATCCTCTAGCTACCTGTGCATAGTTTCCTTTCCTTTCGACAAACTTTTGCTCTAATCTTGATGTATTGTTCTTCTACTTGAGAGTTTGCTTTAACGAAATAGAGCCTTTGCGATTGGGCAGCCATCTTATGTACTTCTCCCCCCCCCCCCTTTTATTATTATTATTATTTTTTTGTTGTATATTGGCCTCGAAGGACTTTATAACTTGTAAGGGGGAGATCAATAAAAAAGACTAGCAACCGTCTTTGCACATATTACTTATGTCGCTTCTCCGTCTTTTGCCATTGTGTTTCTCTCTCTCTCTCTTTTTGCACCGGACTTGTTTGAGGAGTTGTGGCCGGATTGGGTGTGTGAACTGCCAAAACAACTGGAATCCAAAGTGAAAGTCATTCGATCAAATAGCACAGAGTGGATGGTTGACCAGTTTCATAAACCAAACCGGCTGAAATTCAGAGTGAAAGCTGTCTAGTCAAGCATGACAAAGTGGATAGTTGACCGGTTTCATAACTAAACTAGCTGGAACCCGGAGTGTAGGTCAGAGTCGAAATGGTAGTGAACCGACTTCTACCAAAGCGGTTTGGAAGTCAAATAGGCAGAGTACCATGATGGTCTATTATCCAACTCGCTAGCCAATCTAGCTAAATTCAGAATGATAATCTGAAGCTGGGATGATTTGTTGACTGGCTTTTACAGTCAACCCGGCCAAGATCCAAAGTTGTTCTCGAACATTCAGTCCGATTTTACTCCATTATCTTACGCCGCAGCCAGCTGGTCAACTTGAAAAGTTGTGCTTAATGGCCTGGGAACCTGTGCAGTTTTGTAGCCAACCCGTCATTTTTCGCCACGTGTCGCCACCGAAAACGACTGTCTCTTCACCATAAATGAGCCAAATGATTCGACATGATTGTATGCCCTCCAAATTTGACGCGTGTTAGGCCATAATCGCTGCGCCTTTTCGAGTTGTTGCTTCGTGGTGGAGGCGGTGATGGCTATAAGATCGGAGGCCATTTTTCATTTCGCTTTTATTTGTTTCTTACTCTCTTCAAGTCGTCTTCATTTGATTTTCCTTCATCAAGTTTCATGGCTCCCAAGGTCTATGCAATTTGGTCCATCCTCGATGCTGACGACATTAAGGCATTGTATGTCCAATATAATATCCCCACGTCCATTCTATATGCGGTGCTAGGGGAGCACGATAGGGCTTGCTCCCCTCCGAAGGGATTTATCACCATCTACGAGGCTTACCTACAGAGTGGGCTTTGTTTTCTCATTCCTAGGGAGCTGTTTGATATTTTTAAGGCCCTTGGAGTTCCCATTGCGAGGCTCCATGCAAATTCCATCCGCTACCCGTGCACTTTATGTATATTCTTCTGTCATCACTCGAGGATGTTGCCCACGGTGTCAATGAGAGTGATCTTCTGGTTCTCCCATAGAGGGGATTGGATCTCATTCACCCCTTGTGAGTTGCAAATCAGTCAAGCCATCCTTTAGTCCATTAAGAACTGGAAGGTCCTATTCTTCTTCATCAATGTTTCCGGTGACTAGCCCTTGTCTAAGGGGTGGGGCAATGTGCTGAGAACCTTCACCGGTAATTCTTCACGCGAGGAGTCTATCAAACCGTTAATGGAGCTGATCCAGGTGAACCCAGATGAGTTCAGGAGGGACCACCTTCTATCCCCAAAAGAACTTGTGCGAGCCTATTGGGGCCCCCCACCTTCACTGACCAGGAAGGTTAGGGCCACTTCTCAAGCACCATCTAGGCCTAAGAGGAAGGCCGAGACCCTATTTATTAGTGACTCCTTAGATAATCCATCTCGACGGCAGTCTGCACCAACTCTAGCTTCCTGCTCGTCTTCTACCGCCGTGGGCCTTCACATGGTGGAGCGCATGGAGGGTATCGGCGAGCAGTCCTGGGCAAAAGCTCTCATCACCCCTTTAGGTGTCGACACTACAAAGGTCGGTGATGGGGAGCCTTTGGTTGGAGCGCTGCCCTCTCATATATCTATTGTACCGGTCGATTCACTAGTCGAGGAGCTAATGGGGTTAGCAGGCACGGGAGAGCTAGTTTTATTCCTGTGCTTCTGCCTGTGGTGCCGAGCCCTTCAAACGCTGCTGTTGAGGAGTCCATTCAGCGGAAGCTTGGGGACTACGTGATGCTGACGAGGTGGTGGCCACGGAGGAGCTTGTCTTAGATGCTACTGTGCCTAGCCTTCTTGGGGGCCTGGCGGAGCCCCTTCCGCATCTATGCTCTGGGGCATTTGGTCCGGCTTCAAGGAAGAGGTCTTGGCATAAATACGTCATGGTACTTGATGGGTAGGCCCATAGCCGGTAGGCCCAATAAGAAAAGCGGCCCAAAGTCCAGAAAGGTCCAAACGCGCGTTAAACGGTCATCGCACTAGCGTTGACCGCCCGACGTACAAACAAACAGCCAAAGTGCTCCTTTAAGACGGTCAACATTTCTATTGACCGGAAGTATTGTAGCAGCAGGCCGTGAAAAGACGTTAAACCTAATATAGGCCAGGCCCAGTTTGGCAGGCCTTCCCGTATACGAAAAGTACCGATCCTTTCCCCGATTACACACTTTCCTTAAAATCAATCTCCTCTAAAAAGGAAACAACAAATTTAGTGCCTTCCCCACAAGGAAGGCGCCAGATTCTCTCTCCTTGCCAACAATGGAGTCTAACGGTTATAAAATTGTGAAAGGAAGGCAGATAATCTGAAAATCTGTTGCACTACTCAGAAAGAAAACGATCCATCAAATCACGCTAGTCAAGCCTATCAACTCAAAGAAGGCCGCCCAGCACCAGGCTAAGGATCACGCCTTCCTAGCTAAAAAAGGTCACACTCTCCACCGTCTATATAAACCCAGAGTCTCCACTCTGAAAGGCATGCTTTCTGATACATTCTGAACTATGAACGCAAACGCAAAGTGCAACACAGTGCTTGAGCATACTTTCTCTAAAACGCTCACCTTCCAATCCCACTCGAAACCTCCAAATTACAGAGACTTCTCTCGCTCTCTGAGAACCGTCCTCCAAAGTTTCCACGCTTTCAGGATATAGCTTCCACTCGTTCTTTATGGACATTGAGTTGGAAATCATACTCTCAACGAGTCACAGGAACGTCTTTACATCTACAGGTCAACACTCTCGCCAATCTCATCCTCTCTCTCTTTTACTTACCAGCTCACCTTCTAAAGTGCGAAGGCTTGTTACTAACTTGAGCGTCGGAGTATTTTCGGTGGGACAACATCCCACCGGCACCTGACCTCTTATTTATTGTGGTGGTGTGCAAGATTCAGACTCAGTAAACGGAGCCGGATCCAATCAACCAGGCAAATCTGAATATGTTCGAAGTTGGATTCAGGTACGTATCATTGGCGCCATTTATGAAAAATGCCTAAAAAAGTCAACCGCATTTCCCAGAACTCTCTCCGATCAATACTCTCAAACAAAGTGGTGAACACAAGGGCGTAAGCAAGTGAGCCAGCCTGAGAAGTACTCTCACCAAACCAAGACCACGCCATTGGCGCCGTGGTCAACAGGGTAGTCGGTGGAATTTTGGCATCTTTTTTCCAAAACCTAGAGAAGCACATGCACAATACAGATAGAATACTCCAAATACTTTGCGCCCGTCAGGAGCAAACACAGCTGGGGGCTGCACCAGCAGTGGCCCCAGCATCGGCATCCAGACGAGGAGGCCAAAGAAAGAAAGTTTCGGCCCGACAGACTGGAAGACTAACCAGCGCTCCCGCGCCAGTATCCTCACGCGCCCAAAGCCGTTTAAGGCGTGAGGAGCAAGGAACCAGCTCTACTCCAGATGAAAGTCAGGAACGAAGGAACCCTAGATACTCCCGAGTGGAATATAGGCCCCAGGCTCAAGACGAAGTCTCCCGAGCCGCAAGATTACCCAAAGACAGTAGCCGCTCGGCTGCTGGACAAGCCCGGTAAAGAACGGAGTTGAGAGCATATCTCAACTCCAAAAGATCTGCTAATGCCATTCCAGCAGATCCAAGGCTGGAGAAGATATGGAACTGCGTCTTCAAAGACGACGAGTGCGCGACTAATATCGACAGATCTCCCTTCACTGCGGAGATCTTAAACCATCCTATACCGGCAAAGTTTAAAATGTCAACCCTTGACTCTTATGATGAGAGTGCAGATCTTGTCACACATCTTGCCCACTTCTGCACCCATCTGAGTCTACAATGGTTGGACGATGCGGCCATGTGTCACTGCTTCCCCCTCACTCTAAAAGGGGACGCGTGCATTTGGTTTCATCATCTTCCCCCAGACTCGATCCGAAGCTTTTAGGAGCTTGCGGATCTTTTCTTGTCTCAATATACCTCCAACCGCAGGGAGAAAAAACAGTCATGGTATCTGTCGCATATTAAGCAGAAGCATGGAGAGAACCCACGGAGGTTTCTAAATTGCTTCGTGGCAATAGTTTCATTTCGGCGCTGGTATATGGAGAGTTCTCTAGGCACCTGGAGTATAAGAATCCACAAACCTTTTGGGAAGCAAAGTCTATCACCAGGACCTATACGGCAGCAGAGGAGGCCAATAGGCGAAACATCCTGACCGGTCAGAACAGCCTCGCTCTTTCCCGCTTGAAGGAAAGAGGAAACATAATGGTGGTGATCATTCCCACCAAAAGCGCCACAGGACTGGGCCGTCAGAGCGTAAGGACTACGAGCCCATCAGCCTAACGCCCTTGACTGATACTTGCTCAAACGTCCTCATGCAGATTCGTGGGAAGAAGTTCCTTAAGTAGCCAAAACTACTTAAGAAGGTGGAGGGCGGAAATCCAGCCAAGTATTGCGATTTTCATCGATCTCCCGGGCATTCCACAGGGGATTGCAACACCCTTCAGCGGGAGATTGAGGAGCTAATCAGAGCTCTGGCAACGCGGGCGGAGAAGGATCAGGGTCCTCTCCACCATGAAACCGGGTCGCAGTAAGAATGGTCAACATGATCACCACCCGACCGATCAAGAATCCGGTGGACAACAGGGACCAGCATGCAGGGAGGAAGAAGCAGCGCACAACTGACAACGTCATTAGTTTTAGTGACGACGACCTGGCACATGTAGTTTCCCCCCATACAGACCCCTTTGTTGTATCAGCACTAGCTTTTGACGGTAGCGTTGACTACCAGATGAAACGAGTATTTATTGATAATGAAAGTTATTGTGATTTGCTTTACCTTGATGCGTTTTTTAAACTCTGTTTGAAAAAGAGTCAATTAAAATCTGTAGAAGGCCCATTGTATGGCCTCGACAACGAACCGGTGCTAGTTCAAGGAATGATTAGACTAGAAGTCATCCTAGGGACGCACCCAAGAACGGTAAGTCGTACACTTACCTTCTTGGTAGTCGACTTGCCCTCTGTATACAACGCAATACTAGGCCGGCCATGTCTAACAGTTTTCAATGCCATCACTTTAATACCACACCTTAAAATAAATTTCCAATGCCATACAGTGTGGGCGAAATATTGGGTGACCAAGTCACTAGACAGACATACTACATGTCCCAAATCGCTCCCAGCGACAGCTCCAAAACAGTAGGAGAACTTGATCATTGAGATGAGGCAACCTTGCAGCACGCACAGTCTGGTGAGGCAACTGACCTAGTCCCACTGAATCTGGACGATCCAGAAAGATGCGTACGAATTGGCTACTTACTCACCAGTGTGCTACGCGAAGAACTGATCACATTCTTGCGACGGAAAGCTGACATCTTCACATGGACTTCCGCTGACATGCCAGGGATTCCAGACTGGGTAATGGTCCACAAGTTGGGCATCGACCCAGATCAAAAACTCATCAAGCAGAAATGGAGAAACCACTAAGTGAAAAAGTTAATCGCCATCCAGGAGGAAGTAAAGAAACTGCTGGAGGCTGGATTCATCAAGGAGCTTCAATATCCTGATTGGCTCTCCAACGTAGTCTTGGTAAAGAAGAGCAATGGGAAGTGGAGAATGTGCATCGATTTTACCGACGTTAACAAAGCTTGCCCAAAAGACAGCTTTCCTTTACCCAAGATTGACCTGCTGGTAAACTCAACATCCGGACACAAGCTCTTAAGCTTCATGGACGCATATTCAGGCTACAATCAGATCTGGATAAGTTCGGAAGACAAAGAGCATATCTCGTTCATGACAGACCAAGGGACCTATTGTTATAAAGTGATGCCCTTTGGACAAAAGAACGCGAGAGCCACCTACCAGCGACTGGTGAACAAAATGTTCGAAAAACAGATCGGCCACAATATGGAAGTATATGTTGACGACATGCTCATCAAGAGCAGAGTTATGGGCGACCATATCAGCGATCTGGCAGAGGCCTTTGAGGTGCTCCGCGAGTATCAAATAAAGTTGAATCCGGCTAAGTGTCCTTTCGAGGTAGCCTTGGGAAAGTTCCAGGGTTTCATCGTCTCCCAACAAGGGATAGAAGCAAACCCAACGAAGATCAAGGCCCTCGCGGACATGGCTCCCCCGCGAAGCGTCAATGAGGTCCAGGGACTGACTGGACGATTGACAGCCTTATCCTACTTCCTAGCGAAGTCTGGTGTCAAGTATCAACCATTCTTGAAGACGCTAAGGGGAACAAAATCAAACAGGTTTCAATGGACAACAGATTGTCAAGCAGTCTTTGATGAGTTGAAGCAGTACCTGGCTAGCTCGCCATTACTAACATCACCCAAGGTCGATAAAGAGCTGTACCTCTACTTGGCAGTATCGGAGGTGTCCCTCAGCTCCGTCCTCGTAAGCTAGGACTCCGATACCCAACGGTCAGTCTACTATGTGAGCAAAATATTGACCGGCCCAGAGACGCATTACCCGTACAAGAAAAAGTTGGCCTTAGCTCTCATATTCTCCGCGCAAAAACTAAGGCCCTACTTTCAGGCACACCGCATCGTAGTTCTTATTGACCAACCTCTAAAGAGCATACTCCAGAAACCCAATATTTCTGAACGGTTGGTAAAGTGGGCTATTGAATTAGGCGAGTTTGACATTGAGTTTAGGCCCAGGCCAGCCATAAAGGCGCAGGCTCTGGCTGACTTCATTGTTGAGACCACGACCCCAACTCTCGAAGAACAGTCCTCAGAGAACGTGGAACAGCGCATGGAGGCTTCAGAATGGATGCTCCATGTATACCGATCATCCACAGACACGGGCAGTGGAAAGGAGTGGTTCTTAAGACCCCCGATGGGTTTGAGGTGAAATACTCCCTTAAACTCGACTTCTTGGCTACCAACAATGTTACCGAATACGAAGCCCTGCTAGCTGGGTTAAGCTTAGCAAAGGAGTGCTCAACCAAGAGACTGGTTGTTTTCAGCGATACCGAGTTGATCGTCAACCAAGTTAATGGGAACTTCAAGGCCAACAACCCACATATGGCCAAATACTTGGCCAGACAAGGGAGGCCATCCGTAACTTCAACAATCTAACCTTGGTCCATGTTCCCAAACTAAAAACTAGAAGACCGATCAGCTGGCAAGAGCAGCGGTAGCAAAAAACCAGAACAGTACTCGAGGAACATGAGGGAGATCCTGAGCGCTCCCAGTATAGAGGGACAGAAGGCAATATAGGTCTCCGAGATTAAAAACTAGACGACACCCTACCTAAGGTATCTAGCGGACGAAACATTGCCAGAAGATGTAGAAGAGGCCAGGTAGATAGAGAGAATGGCCGACGGGTACACTCTAGTTAACGGGCTGCTGTATCACCGGGGCTACTCGACTCTGTACCTCTGTTACCTAACCCCAGAAAAGGCAGACTACGTTTTGAGCGAAGTGTACCTTGGGATTTGTGAATCGCACGTGGGTAGTAAAAACTTAGCATTCAAAATCATGCGGCAGGGCTGCTATTAGCCCTCGATGAAAAAGGATACACTCGAGTTTGTAAAAAGGTGCGAAAGCTGCCAGCTTCACGACAACTTTCGCCACCAGCCGTCCGCTGAGCTAAAATCCCTTCGGGCGCCGTGGCCCTTCGCACAATGGGGGTTTGACATTCTTGGCCCATTTTCCATTACAACCGGGCAATGAAAGTTCATCATTGCGGGTATCGACTACTTCACAAAGTGGGTTGAAGTCGTCTCGCTGGCCAAAATCACAGAACACAACGCGCTTGAGTTCGTCCGCCAGAACATCGTCAACAGATTTGGCGTTCCAGAGGTCATTGTGACTGACAACGGAATTCAATTCTCGAAAAAACGCTTCACCAAGTATTGCACCAGCCTTGGGATTAGGTTGGTCCACACTTCGGTGGCGTACCCTAAAGCAAATGGACAGGTGGAGGTCACGAACCAAACGCTACTCCATGGGCTCAAGACCAAGCTGGAGGACGCAAGGAGCTCCTGGGTGGACGAGCTCACCTCAGTCCTTTGGTCTTACCGAAAAACTTCGAAGGAACCAACGTGTGAGACGCCCTTCAACCTTTGCTACGGGACTGAAACAGTGATCCCGGTTGAAATCAGGCTTCTAAGTCTTAGGGTGGAATCCTTCGACCCGCAGGTTAACTCCTAAAAAATTCGGGAACACCTAGACTTGCTAGAAGAAGCCTGCGATGCTGCTAGAATACGGACTGCAGCCTACCAGCATCAAGTCACCCGCTACTATAACAAGAAGGTGAAAGCGAGGTAGTTCGATGTTGGAGACTTGATCTTACGAAGCATCAAGGCCACAGGAAAGGTAGCCGGCCAAAACAAGCTTTCTCCCAATTGGGAAGAGCATTTTCTAGTCTCTACTGTCCTATGAAACGGGGCATACAAGTTTCGAAACCAAGATAAAAAGTTAGTCCTGTGGATGTGGAACGCGATCCACCTCAAACGCTACTTCCAGTAAAGACCCAGGTATGTGTCTTGCGAATTTGTATGTGATCACTTGTGTGCATGATTCGATTAGTAAAATAAGTGTTTCCTTAGCATGTTGCATGTGCATATATATATGTGGTTCTCATTGTAAGTTCAAATCGACCTAGGCTGCCCCTAAGTTGGGAGAGTCTTTACCCTCTCGTTACTAAACCCTCGTCATCCAGAAGGCCTATAAGTGGTCGTGTTTAAATCCTAGTCATTCAGGTGGCCAATGAGCGGTCGTATTTAAACATTGGTCATGCAGGTGGCCCATGAATGGTCGTATCTAAATCTTGGTCATCCAAGTGGCTCATTAGCGGTCGAAAAAATCTTAGGGGGCTAACACTGCACACGCAACGACCTCCATCATAAGGAGATAGCGTGATCGGCCAACGATGGTCGACTGGAGCAAAACACTCCACCAAAGCAGGCCGCCCAAGTCTACACTTAGACAGCGCCGCCAAGCTTTACTCACAGGCGAATTCTAAGTCGGCTTAATAAACGCAACCGCCTAGAAGACACCTTCAATGCCCCAAAAACAAGGCAGGTGGCCAACTCGCAGGAATCTTGCCTAGTTGGCCGCCAAGAAAGTCAAAGAAGCAAAATACGAAGGTAAGAGCGTGTGACAAACACAATGCTACTTGTATTATTGCCGAATTGAAAGATACATCATTGAATTCAAAAAAATATATATATACATACAATCGTAAAAGCTATGGGGGCGGTGGTGGCCTTTGACTGTCTCGAGGCTCCCCCACAAGGCTGTCGCGATGCTGTACTGACCGGTTCGATAAATTGATAAGGTTCACAGGAAAGTCGGGATCAACCAGCCACACAATGCACCAGCTAATATTGATCCCTTCTCACAACCACACCAGCATCATGCCCTTAAACTCATGGAGGCGGATACGGAGACTCAAATCGTTCTCTAAGGTCGCCATTTGCTCAGCAAGTTGATCAATGCACCCTTTAACTCGCTCATTCTCCTCCTTCAAACGGGCTACCTCAGCTTTCAAACTCGAGTTCTCCACCTCCACGCCCACCAGAACAGCCTCCAAGGCAGCTGCATCCTCACGATGCTCAGCTCCAGAGCTACCAACTTAGCATCAAGCCAGGCGATCTCATTATCCCTATCAGAGATCACCAAGTCTCTCTGCCTGAGCACCTTAGCCATTGCGCTCGATACTCTTTCCGCCTGCACAAAAAAGGAAAAAGGGATTAGAAAGGGTAAATCGAAAGACAAGGCGGGTAACAGAACTTACACCTCCCAAATTCTCCGTCCTGGTCTGTCTAGCCTCGCACCCAATTTTGACGCAAACGGCGGTAACCTCAACCGTGAACTCCGCCATGGGATCCTCTGGAGTGTCCTCCCTCCTGGCTGATTCCCTGGAAACAGTGGGGGACTCTAAAATCTGCTCCTGCTGCTCCGTCGGAATTGCCACGACAGGCGATCCAACCGACAGCTCCTGCGGCCCAAGCACCTCAACGGGTAGCTCCCGAGTCGACTTTAACGGTGTAGGCTACGCCAGGACAACGCCGCCACTTAACTTGGTCTTATAAGTCTCAACAGCCGCCTCAACTTCTGCCCTAGATACGGCACCAACCCCCGCGAAACGTCCGACAGAAAGGTAGTCAGGCCCAGAGGATAATGAAGAATGCGCCACCGAGGCCGCCCTCTTTTGCCTTGGACTAGGAGGATTTGAATCAGACGGGCGGGGACCAATAATATTACCCATCTTCCTCTTCTTTTTCTACAAAACCTCCGGCGGCCGGATTCTCTATTTTTGGACTGGAGACGGAGGCCCCCAGTTGGCCTTCTTTGCCTCCACACGAGAGACCAAATGTTCTCTCCGGAAGTCCCTTAGATTCTTATCTATCAGCTAAATCAGCCACTCCAGGGACACCGTCTCCATCTCCGAAGGCGCCCTCGTGTACACCTCAGATACTTGACCCCAATCCTTGAGCAAGGGCCAAGACTGTCCCACATTAACAAAAAAGAACCGGTTCTTCCAGTTCTTGAGGGAGTCGTAAATGGTGGTGCTAATTTTAAGACCGCTGCAGGGAGACAAAGAGATCCACTCCACTCCCTGGTTGATCTTAAAAATCCCCCTCACCATTGACATCGTCAACAGCCGCGAATGTTGATGAAGAAAAATGCAAAGGGAGTATAAGTACCTGACGACGTTGGCGTGAAACTGAGCGATAAGGACCTGAAGCGCCCGAAAAATCGACATCAATTCGTCAGAGACTGGAAGGCGGAGCCCACTCCTCAAATGGGCTTCATATATGGTCACAAATCCCGTGGGTGACAAAAAGGCTCTATCGTCCTTCCCTGGAATGCAGAAGGCGATCTCCCGCGAAATGTTGAACTCTACGTACAAGACTTTCACGTCGTTCTCTCTCAAAACGGAGGTGATGTCGGCGACAGAAGCCATGGTCAAAGCTAGAGTTTGTTTCTCTTCTTCACAAACGGAACAAGAAAGACGAAGAACACTGAAGGCACAAGAAATTCAAAATGAGGCAATCAGGCGGTTTAAAAACCCGTGTGAACCCGAAACCGTCTCAAAAACCTGCGCCATCATTACCATCGCGTGTCATTTCCCTAGAAGAGGGCTGTCGAATCAAGTCCTTCGGCTCATTAAATGTCAGGATCTTGAACGTACCACGTAGAGACATATGGCCTTTTTTTCTGGCAGGGCAGCTAATGACCAACGTTTCCTTCTCCAAGTTGCCCGGAAACCTTTCAAGAACCGTCAACGACTTTGGTTAACATTCTGAAAGTACTCAAGACTCCTCTTTAGACAGGCAATGACTCCACCAGTAGAAACAAGCACATCCCATCATAAACATGTTGGAGGCTAGAATCCTAACCACCAATATGGGGGCTAGTGATGGGTAGGCTCATAGCCAGTAGGCCCAATTAGAAAAGCGACCCAAAGTCCAGAAAGGCTCAAACGCGTGTTAAACGGTCAACGTGCTAGCGTTGACCGCCCAACGTACAAACAAATGGCCAAAGTACTCCTTTAAGACGGTCAATATTTCTTTGAACGGAAGTACTATAACAGCAAGCCGCAAAAAGACGTTAAACCTAATACGGGCCCGGCCTAGTTTGGCAGGTGTTCTCATGCACGAAAAGTAATGATCCTTTCCTCGATTACATGCTTTCCTTAAAGTCGATCTCCTCTAAAAAGGTAGTAATAGATTCAGCGCCTTCCCCATAAGGAAGGCGCCAGATTCTCTCTCCTTGCCAACAATGGAGTCTAATGGTCACAAAAATGTAAAAGGAAGGCAGATAATCTGGAGATTCGTTGCACCGCTTAAAGGAAACGATCCATCAAATCACGCCAGTCAAGCCTACCAACTCAAAAAAGGCTGCCCAGTACCAGGCTAATGATCATGCCTTCCTAGCCAAGGAAGGTCGCACTCCCCACTGTCTATATAAGCTCAGAGTCTCCACTCTGAAAGGTATACTTTCTGATACGTTCTGAACCACGAACGCAAATACAAAGTGTAACACAGTGCTTGAGCATACTTTCTATAAAACGCTCACCTTCCAATCCCACTCGAAGCCTCAAGATTACGGAGACTTCTCCCACTCTCTGAGAACCGTCCTCCAAAGCTTCCACGCTTTCAGGACGTAGCTTCCACTCGTTCATTGCGGACATCAAGTTAGAAATCATACTCTTAACGAGTCATAGGAACGTCTCTGCATCTACAGGCCAATACTCCTGCCAACCTCATCCTCTCTCTCTTTTACTTACCAACTCACCTTCTAAAGTTCGAAAGCTTGTTACTGATTTGAGCATCGGAGTATTTTCGGTGGAATAATATCCCGCCGGCACCTGACCTCTTGTTTATTGTGGTGGTGTGTAGGATTCAGACTCAGTGAATGGAGCCGGATCCAATCAATCAAGCGAATCTGAATCTGTTCGAAGTCGGATCCAGGTATGCATCAGTACTCTATGAAAAAAACCTCCCTCATTCCTTTCAACCTCATTGACGTGGTCTAACTTTTATCCTCTCTCTCTCCCTCCTCTTTTCTTTTTGTTTTTTTTGAATCGCAGGATGAGAAGATTGGACACACGATGACAAGATGCCTGTGTCAGCGGGCGAAAAAAATAAATGAGTGTAAGGAGGAGATTCGCTGACTAGAGGGACTCTTGGGCCAATCCGGCGCCATTGCTACAAAGGCCCAACAAGGCGACGAGGAGGTTGCTACTCTTAGGCTGGAGTTGGTGGAGCTCAGGGAGAGGTTGAAGATGCTAGAGGACTGGGCCACCATCACCGAAAAGCTAACCATTGAGCTTTGAGTAAAGAATGCCAAGTTTGAGGACAAGATGACTACTCGGCTGTACCTAGAGGAGGTGAGCCAGGCGCTGAATGTGAGACTTTGGGAAGGTATTCACCTCTGTAGACGGATAGTCACCCTAGTGGTTCAAAACTTTTCGATTGGCTTGTTCGATCTGATGAATCGCAGAGCTTGGGATCGCGCCAACCTAGTCGACTTCGCCCAAGGCGGAGGGGAGTCCTCCTCACGCTCACCTATAAGCCTCTAGCCTTAGCCGTAATACATTTTGTATTTTTGATTTTGCTATGGATACTTTGTATTTACGCATCGTAAACTTTATGAATACGACCAATAGAATTTCTTCCTTTGTTGTTCGATCTTCCTGCTGGGTGTCTAGTACCCCTCATTTTAGACATTTATTATTATTTTTTTCCTTTAAGTACCAACGGCCTAGGGCAGGGGTGGTCCTCCCATTCTAGGCGCTTTACCTCGTTAACTTCTTCAGCTGCTATATAGGCTCAAGTGATAAATTCAACCTCCTAGAAAGTTTGCGGTCCTTGTGAGCTAAATGTTTGAAAAAGTCGCTCAGTCCTACAGCGAAAATGAAATTGCTCAACTTCACTTCATCGGTAAGCTTCAGTACTCTTCAAGCCTCAATGATAAACCGACCCAAGAACTTATTTAGATTCTCGCCTAGTCTTTATTTAACGTGTGTGAGGTGCTATTATTGTTTCTCCTCTCGGCGGTTAGAGGCAAACTACGGTAGGAAGCTATCAGTAAGATCCTAAAAGCTTCGGATCGAATTCATCGGCAGCTTGTAAAATCAAATTTGGGCTTCTTCCTTCAGAGTAAGGGGAAAACATTGGCATATAGTAGCCTCATCCAGGCCCTTGAAGCTGAGTAGAGTGTAGAAGTGGTCGAAATGATTCACGGGGTCAATGTTTTCGTCGTATGGTTCCAGGGCCGACATCTTGAACTTATGAGGAAGCGGTAGGGTTTGGATCTCCATAGTGAAGGGTGACCTCTTCAGGTTGGTTGAGTGTCCACCGGCTTCTCATTTGAACACGTGCCTGCATATCTTGTTAACTTTTTTCTCTACCCGAAAGGTGGTTGCAGTCTTTTTCGTGTTGAGGTAGGTCCTCAATTCTGAGTGTCCATCCGAGCAGAGTGGATCTGGTCGGCTGCTGCCGCTGGCTGGCCGAGTGATGTGCGAGGCCCCTTCTTAGGCCATGGGCCTCTGCTTGTCGCGGGATTAGCATAGGTTTCTTCCTTTCGGGCTCTCCTCTGGTGTCCTTCGACTCAGCCGACCCTTTAACCTACAGCGGCTCCGAACATTCAACGCTACTAGGGGGTCGGAGTTACCTGGGCATGGTGCCTTCCTGGTCAGTTTTCTCCTTCATTGGCCTCTGCGCCTTGAGGTCGAAGTGTGAGTAGAGGTAGAGGGAGCTCCCTGCTCTTGCCTGTCTTGGTGTGCGTAGTGCACTTGGAGCATCCAAAATATGTTGTTCATTTGCTCTACCGTCACTAGGATAATGGGAGCCAGTCGTTCCTCTACTCAACTACCCGATGAGGGGTTGTCTCTAGGGGAGGTGGCGTCCTTGGCTGGAACGCTAGCTTTGGCTTTCGTGTTCACCATACTTGTGGAAGAAATAGTGGTTAGGCCTTTTGTTCAACTTCTCGGTGATGACACTAATGATGCATCCTAGATCAGCGCTATCGATGGATTTGGGTATGACTAGGTCTCTCGATCAAACGAACGTCGAACCCAATCTCCATACTCCTTAGCTTAGATTCTGCACACCACAATAAAAGATAAGAGGCTAGAGAAAATTGATAGAATTTATTCCCTAATTTATCATCTGATACTCAAGTTAGTAAACATTCTTTCAAAATAAAGAATACAAAGATAGAATTTATTGGAAATGATGCGGGGAAGAGAACTTATGAGTTTGACTCGGAGAATGCGCTCGACATGGAATAGCTTTTGGTAGTGATGTACTCGTGGACAACAGCTTTTCTGGATATTGAGTTGACAGAGAGTGAACAGCGGGAAGGGTGAACAACGTTTGCAGACTCATTCAAGCAGGATTGTTAGTGTCAGTTTGAGCACTAAAGAGGGCATGTCTCTGGAGTCTATCTCGAGGGCCTTTCATAGCTATGGAACCTCCCCATCCCTAATTGAAGAGCTAATTTTTTTCAATTAAGGGATGCAATTTTATTATTCTACTCAAATGGCTAGATTATTATGGTAATCAAATATTATTATAAAGCCATTGTTGACTATTTAACTTTATACTCTCGAAATATCATGCATTATAACTATTTACCAAAATAGGAAGAACTTTCAAGATCGTTTCTTAAACATTTTCAATTTGTAAATCCATTATTAGACCCGTTTCTAAAATATACAACACAAGACTCATTTAGTATATGTATAGAGTATTTTTGTACCATGTCAAATGTAATTCAACTAGTTCCTCTAACCAATATCTGTCCACACTGGTAGATAACTACTAAAAAGATATTTCTTATTCTTGAAGCTAATTATCCTATTAGATAAAAAAAGATAGATAGAATTTGTCTTACTTGTTTCGCCCTATGCCTTCCCTTGAATTGAAAGAGAGCTACATATCTCGAGTAGCGAGGCTTACACCCATTCATATTAGATCATCCAAATTACTTACACATATGAATAAATTACTATAAACAACTTTAGTGTCAACATGTAGGTAAAGTTAGAAAACACTAAGTCCTACAACCCCTACCTTAAATAATTTTACTATATTTAGCATCACCTAAAATTACATTGACTCGACTGATTGATATAAAAAGTCTATAAATAACTAGTTTTGAAAGATGTATAAATCAACTGAGTTATAAAGAATAAATCAAGATAATAAAAGTCAAAAATGGATTTGAAAGAAATTTAACCGAATATCTAAATTGTCAAGTAGCCAAATGACTGGATTATCAAGTATAATAAAGACTGAAGATCCAAATGGATGGATATTCAAATAACAGATCAAAAGGTTAATTAAGCTAAGCAATTAATCGGTTCATATGATTAAATGAATCGAAAGGTTAACTTGAGTCAAACGTTACATTGAACAAGTAGTTAATACATTCTGTTGATAAATATTATATGTAAAGTATATCAAATAGTTGAATTGTTCATTTTTTAATTAAACTAATCACTCAGATCAAATAATATGGTTATAAAATACGTCCACAATTTGTAAATATGGAAACGAAATTCAGAGATCAAATATAGAACTTTAGTCTTCTAATTATTTGATCATCCATAAATTTTGAAGTCTAATCATATTTTACTCTACCACATCTTCATAATCTCTACAATTTTTCCATTTCTAAGGAAAAGTTATTCACTCAAATATCCAAAGATATATTAATATATGAGTTTTATATCATTTGAACTCATATTTGATGATGTGATTTACAGGATTTGGATAAAAATGTTCAATAATCAAATCGGACTCTATTTAAATTATTATCAAAATTAAAGGTAAGCATCATTAGTGCCATCTATGGAAACATAGTTAAGCCATCCTTTCCCATATATTTTATGTCACACCCATTCAAAAACTTTATTATTTTACACTCTCTTTGACTAATTTAAGATGATGAATATAAAAACACATAGACAATCAAATCAACAAACAAAGGATATTCACTTTCATGACATCCATCCAGAAGAAGGTAGAAATGGGAGTACTCAATAACAAGTCAATCTTGATATTGGGGCCCTGACTACCTAAATTCAAGACATGTTGATGACATTGAAGTCCTTATAGGACAAACTTAAGGACCAAACTCCAGAGGCTGAAATTCTTCAATCACACGCATTGACCTCAAGTAAGAAGTCAAAAGGGAATAAAGTCATCTTAAGAGGAAGTCTCCTCAGCCAAAGACACCCGTGGCTTTTGAGACAAACATTCAGATCATTCGTTCCAGGCTTAAAGGACGTTTGAACTTTGAAGTTAAAGAAAAAAGTCCTAAGCAACAAAATCCTCGACATACTCGAGATTTCGAGCACCCTTCAAACTGAGAGGAAAGATTGTGTAGTGACATGCCTAGAATCCTCCTGACTAAGTAGATACCAGGCTTATTTACTAATCATTTAGAATTGATAATACTTTTCAATATAAAAAGAATTATCTCCATAATTAAAGTGAAAGAATGGATAAAAAAAATAGAGTAACAAGTTTTTTAAGAAAATACTATTGAACAAGCGATCTACTTGGATCAAAAAACATTCACTTCTGAAACAAAAAGGCATCGGCTTCCTTACAAATTTAATATGACAATATTGTAGTCATATAATAAAAAGCACTAATCTAATCAATCATTTAGATAACTTTCAAATACTGCTTAGCTTCCGAAATTTGGAGGGATCCACACCTACTTTTATTTCCCTAAAACTTTAAAAAGAGATGTTAGAATTTAATTCTACAGGTTATGGCCAAATATAATTTGAACTTTTTAGGAGATAACTAATCAATTTCTATCCCACTATACCTTCAGTTAGAGGGAAGAAAAGCAACCCTGGTACTTCATGAAAATTAGATAGGCTCCCAATGAGAGCCAAAATAATTCTCTGGCCAAATTTAATATTGAGGCTAGAAGCATATCGAAACTCACCAATGAGATGAGGCTAAATGCCTTCATAGTTACTATTCAATTAGGTAACTTTTTTGAATCTCCAGTTTAACAAGACCTTGAGACATTCGTGTGGACAAAATCCATCACTCGGGCATATATTGCGGTAAAGATCCAACGAAGCTAAACTGCCAAAATTCTTAAATAATGAGCATAATCCGAGGTCAGGTGTTCAACCACTAGGGATTACAAGAACAAAAAACCAAGTCAAGTGTTTGAAAATAATACCAACTGCTAAACCTTACACCACTCAATAATACTAGAATGAACATTCTATTACAAATTTAGAATGAAAAATTGTTACATTGGTAAGCTAGTCAAGAATCTGGAGAGAGCTAATTAGTTAAAATATTGCTTCTACCATTAATCCCCACAACATAATAGTAAAGATTACTGGGCATTTTAGGAGAAAATTAAGGCTTTGGTATAAAAAGTGTATCTCAAGAATTATCTACAGAATCCTGAGTCTATCCCAAGTAAAGATAAAGATGATGAGAAAATGACTGAACGGTCCAAAAACTAAGCAGTGGTAGGGGTTATTAACATGGTATCAATTAGACTTGCTAGTCCAGAAGCAGCAATTCATTTGAAGGAAGCTTCCACCTACAAGAGACAGAAATTAGAGATAAAAAATGATATCATTAGTTATAGTAATAATAATATAATACATTCAATCTCTCCCTATTTTTATTCTCTTATTATGAATTCACTTGTTTCAAATAGAGTCTAAGGCTACCAATTAAAATGAGTCATTATTGATAATGAAAACTCAATAGATATTCTCTATTTTAATATGTTTAATAAATTATGACTTAAAATTAATCAAACAAAACTATCTAATTGATTTCCCATCAGATAACTCTTCAAATTGTTAACATTTCTTTAGTTTACAATACTATACTAAGTAGACCATATTTAAAAACTTTCAACATGGTCAACTCTATCCCCCATATTAAAATAAACATTTTAACTAGATATTGGATCAGAGAAGTTAAGGGTGACCAAGTCACATAAGGGAGTTGCTATTCAATGCAAATCAATGGCCTAACTCCACAACCAGTAGAAGAATTTAACCTTTGGGATGAGACCACTCTTCAACAAGCTCCACCTAGAGAGTTATCTCCTTGAATTCCTTTGAATCCTATAGATCCGGATAAGTATGTTTAAATGGGTTCTTTATTAGATCAAGATTTGAAATAAAAATTAATAGAGTTTTTGTGGAACAATTTGGACATTCTCACTTAAACTCCACCAAACATGTTAGGAATTCCAATGAAAATGATAATTATAAGCTTAGCCTTGTGTTGAAAACAAAGCTATCAGACAAAAAAAAATCAAAACTACTCCATTAAAAAACTCACAACAATTCATGAAGAGGTTAAGAAATTAGCCAATATTGGATTCCTTAGAGAAGTAAATTATCCAAATTAATTATCTAATGTCTTCCTCATTAAAAAAAAAAGTAATGAAAAATAGAGAAAGTACATCAACTTTACTTATATGAATAAGTCATATCTAGAAAATAGTTTTTCATTTTTGAGGATTGATCAATTAGTAGATTCATTATGTAGATGTCAGTTATTGAGTTTCATAAATGTTTATTCTAAATATAACCAAATATATATGAATTTAGAAGATAAAAAATAACCTCATTCATAACTAACTAGAGAACCTATTATTACAAAGTAATATTATTTAGTTTGAAGAATACTTGTGCAACATATCAATGGTTTGTTAGCAAAATGTTCAAACAACATATAAAAAAAATATAGATGTACATGTAGATGATATATTCGTCAAAAGCATAATTGTGAGTGACCATATTAACGATCTCGCCAAGATATTTGAATTAAAACATATCAAATAAAATTAAATCTGACCAAATACATCTTTGGAGTAACCTCAAGTATATTCTTAAGTTTCATTGTCACACAATGTAGGATAAAGGAAAATTTTGAGAAGAATAAAGTAATAACAAATATAAAACTAAGTCAAACTATTAAGGAGATTCAAATGCTGACCGAATAACTTATAGCCTTATCAAGAGTTATGACGAAATTAGCTAAGAAATATTTACCATTCTTCAAGATATTAAGAGGAGTAAAAACAAATAGTTTTAATTGACAAATGAATGCCAACAAGCTTTTTAAAAATTAAAAGAATATTTAGCACATTGACCTTTATTAACTCGTGCTAAGGAGGATGAGGATTATATTTTTTACTTGCCCATCTCAAAAATAGCTCTGAATGCTATTATAATCCGAGAAGAAGTGGAAATTCAATGATCGGTATACTATATTAGTAAGATCTTGGTAGATTCAAAAACTCAATCTGTATAAATGAAAAGTGCTTCTTTAGCCTTAAGTTTTACTACAAAAACATTTTGATTATATTTTCAAGTTTATAAAATTATTGTTTTAACAAATCAACTGTAACACCCCGAATAA
>JAODPA010096964.1:0-22196 GCA_025585075.1 Nepenthes mirabilis
TATAGAAAATATTATAAAAATTTGCATGGACTGTGCATTGCTACTCACGTATTGCTACCTGGGGATTGAGGTCTCTATCTTTATGATACGATTCAATATGTCGTATGTGGCCCACTCCCGATGGGGAGAGCATTGTTTCTGACGAGGAAATATTTGCGACTCCCTTTTCCACTGGTAGGAAAAGTCTTTATTTGTAGATGACCCACTCCATTTGTATTTTAATTTAAACCATTGTAAACAAATTGAAAAAAAACTAATATATTTAGACGTCCAAATATATATACTAAATTTGATAATTGTACCTAACACTACGGATGACAAAACATGGTGAGCATGTTCCTTATTTATGGGAGATAATGTATATAGATGGCCCAGTCTACTGGTCTAAATATTAGATGATTTGGTTTAAAGTTATTGAGAGTATCCATAACCCTTTCTCAAGTTGATCTCTTGGCTTTTGATTCTCCAATTTCATACATATTTTTATTTCTGCATTGGTTTATATTTGAGCTTCATTTTGAGATTTGCAGGTTTGCCCCCGATTAGGATTTTGTTAGTCTCATAAATTTGGATATATAATTTGTTCTAGAATATGTTTCGATTTATATAATTTTGTTCTGGACTTTTTTTCGTTTGTATGTGACTTAGATCCAAACTTTATTTCATTCAATATACATTTTGTATGACCTATGATATCATTTGAATTATGTAATTTCCCTCCGGATCACGTTTCATTCAGAGCACATCCTGATAGGAATACGTTTTGATTTGAAATATAATTTAAGTACAAGAATACCTCAGACTTTTGATGTCGAATTTTTGAATTTATATCTTTTATGCATTTTGATCTTATTTATGGACCATTCCTCTGATTTTGAACGCTATTATTTATTATATGATATAGATACTTGTTAAATATTTGACTCACGTATTTGCTTATTATCCCTTAAAATTAGTTGGTTTGGATACATTACAAGAGTTTAGATATGATCTCATTGTCATTCGTCTATTTTGGTGAGTTTAACTTCGTTTTTTGATTGGGTTTATATTAGATGTATTTTAGATATTTGAGATTGGTATGTTCTGGGCCTATGATTTGTACTGGACTTGTTGGTTGGATTGGTTATGGATGGCTATCACCTTCTTTATGATTATTGTAGAGTAGGTTATTTATTATATTATCCGAATAAATATCTAATGAGATCTTATGCGGGTTATATTTTTATGGTCATTATATTGGGTCTTGTGGTCATTTGTTTATCACACCTAAGTTTAGGATTTGTTAATTATTGTTATATTATTTAAAAATTTTAAATTATTATGAGTTATAATTATTTAGATTTGCCTTGATCTGAGTTCATGACAGTGAATGGTATTAGAGATGAGTCATAAGGAGACGCATTTTTGAAAGATAATTAATCAGACATTTTATATGACAGGTGATTTTATGGCAGATAATAGAGATTCGGGATGTAGAGGTTCAGGTTTGAATAGAGAAGACGATTATTTGACTATGATGGGTTGCATAAGTGATATAATGGACCATATGATTTAGCAGCATGATCCGGATTTGGCTACTATGAGGAGGATGGCTGATCAGGGATAAGGTAGAACACCCTTTGACTGAATCAAGAGTGAACTTGTCCTGAAGTTTTTGTGAGAGTTCGATCTGATAAAGGCCTAGAATTGGCTTTAGAAAGTGGAGAAGGTATTTGAGGTGATTGACTGCCCAGATGATGAAAAAGTCAAGTTTGTTGCATATAAGTTGGAGGGTGAGGCGAGCCGACAGCGAACTGCTGTGACAGACCGTATTTTTCTATCAAAAATCCGACAGAGTTTCGTCTGTAATATGACCATAAAGCTGATACAGTTATCTGTATAATACAAAATATATCCAAATAATCCCAATATCTGACAACATATAGCAACAACATACAAAACTATATAGGATCCAAATACAACTACTTAGTTGGGGCTCCAACATCATGTATCTAAATACAATATCTGCCAAAGAGAGATGTCACTAGGTACCTATTACAGACCACAATAACCTGTGAAAGTATAAATAAATCCAAACACAGCAAAAACTAAACTATTTAATCATTAGTATGTGTACAATATACATTAAGATTCATAACTAAAATAATAATATTTACAGTTATCCATAACATATACAAAACTACAAAATGTAGATCTTTGATATGATCTTTCAATCCCAGAGCCTAATTCACTTCTAGTCTTTACTCTGTTCCATTGGATATAAGAGGCTTGTACTCATCTGGAGGTAAAAAATACAGCAATGATGAGCCAAAAGCTCGGCAAGTGGAATATAATCAAAGATAATGTATAATATAAATAAAATGGGATAGGGGAGGAGATAGGAACATGACGTAGAATGCATAACGTGAAACGTGAGCAAATACATTCCTGAAATATGAGTAACTTATCATATTTGATCTTTTTTTTTTCTTGGGATTCTATATTATGCATAATTTTTTTTTATGTTTGTGGATTAGGGCCAATAATCCGTGCTAGCTAATGATGTGGAAGAACGAGAAAAGGAATATGTATGCTTCCACACATTCAAAGGAACATAACAACGCAATTCAACACCCCGTAGTAAGCGGTATGCCTATAATTCTGATATACAGGGCCATCACATATGCCCCCATATCCACCGAGGCCCAGAGGCAATCCTTATTCTTCCACAGTATATCCTAAGGCGTGCCAAGGACATCACCTACTCCAATAAGCAACCAGGATACGCGGCCAGAGTAATTCTTGAGTCTCCACTATAATATCATTGGCATGCCAGGGATGCTATCCTTTAAATATAAATCCATGGTACTGGTTTCATGATTCCTTAATCTTTGAGGAAAGGTTCACCAAATTTCTTTCATATAGCTTTCACTCCCAAAAAATAAATCATTCATATATCAAATTGTGACATTTCCTCCATATGTTACGCAATTCTCATATTTCTTATGGGTTTAAATCTTTACATGACGTAAGCATCATTTAGCATAGGAAAGGTGGAAACTCTTATCATCGTGAGCCCAATTTAACTTTAGGGTATCCGGATAACGATTATCTTCACAATTGTTTAACAACAATATTTTTTGGATTACACAATTAAACATATGCAAATATATATGTAACTTAATTAACAATTAAATAATGCAAAAATTATGCAAAATTTACCAAAGAGCTCGGGGAACAATACCCGCTATAGTGAATAGTGCCCATTTGTGCAAAATCGAACGAATCTCAAAAAATCAAACATGTAATAGGAAAATTACCAAATTTAAGATATGGTATTCATAATCTCAAACCAATTTATGCATAAAACTCAAAATAAGAGCTTAAACGAGGTTCGGACGCAACTTAGGGTTCTGGCGAAAAGGTTTTCGCATAAAACTACCAAATTGGATATCTAATTGGTAAATTAACATATATATGATATGGATAATGATATCCTAATCCCAAATTAGGCATAAACCCTAAAAATCGGTGGCCGAAACCACCCGGGCACAGGGTTAGGGTTTTAGTGTGAAAACTGGTCAAAATCTACAAATATGAACATGAAATTCATATATATGTATATTCAAGGCATGGTTATATCACAAATACATGCATGGGTCAGGTATCAGAATAATATTACCCAAAGGGGATTGAATGAAAATTAAAAAGAATTGAAGAAAATAGTATGGTTATACTTACCTCGACTTGATCTACAACTTTTTCAACTAACTTAAAGTTAGAATCAGACTCAGAGACCTCCAAATCTTCCTTCTCTCTCTTATTCTTCAAGCCCTCTCTCTCTCTCAAATTGGTGGGTTGTCGAAAATTAAATAGGAAGAAAATGCATCCTGCTTTTAATATAAAGTGGCACTCGAGCGGATAGTCGGCGCACATTACGCACGCCCGCCACTTGTTATGGCACCTGCTATGGCGCTCGAGTGCCCAACAGGTGCCATCCTGTTGGCATTGCCACTGGAATTGGCGCTTGTCGTGACGCTCGACCGCCCAGCAGGCGCCAGCCTGCTAGCTACAGCGCCCAGTAGACGGCTGCATGGTTCTGCATTCGGCACTTAAGTTCTCACGTACCTTGAGTCTAATATTGATTATATTAATTTAATACCTCGAGATTACCATAATTTGAAACCCAAATTATATTTATGAATTAATATTTTGAGATTATAATGTTCGTTCTCAATCCCACTAATTTCGGGTCTTCGGCCATTAAATCTAATTCCTCTCATATCCTTAGATTTTGGTCCACTTATTTTAACATAATTACTCGTATATACCATGTTTTCAAAAACAAGAACCTTACAAGTACTCAGCGTTGGATTCTGGGAATGGAAAATGAACAAATTTCTTGGGACGTTTTTGTGGAGGCATTCTCGGAAATGTTTTTCTAGTCAAGTGTTTGGGAAATCAAAGAATATGAATTTAGTCGGCTGAAGTAAGGCAATAAGATAGTGGTGGTGTAATATACAAAGTTTGCAGATTTTTCTTGATTTGCTCCTCTTGTTGCGGTGGACAAGGCTCGAAGAGGCCAAAATTTTCTCCAAGGGCTTTATGATTCAATTTAAAAGCAATTGGTGCCTCACCATCTACAGACTTATAATGAAGTACTAGATCGGGGCCTATTGATTGGGTAGAAGTAGCTACAAAAGAAATACTTTGAGAGGACATCGGAGCATAGAGGTTAGAGTTTAAGATCCAAACGTCAAGATAAAGGAAAATTAATTGGTATAAAGTCTTCTTCACCGAAGCCTCAGTTTACGAGGTCTGCATGTGAAATTTATGGGAAGAACCATGCTGCGAGAGTGTGTTTCTATTAGAGTGGAGCTTTCTTTAAATGTGGCTAGATGGGTCACCAGGAGTGACAACCCCAAAAATCCTAACCGGAAACCAGTAAGGTCTCGCCTGTAAAATGGTCGTCTGACTAATATAAACCTATATAATAACCTTATACAACATATATATATAATGCAACAACAACCAACACAGGATTCAAATGCCACAATATATTTGTGGCTCCAACGTCGGTTCTCCGGACACAATGTTGGACAAAGAGATGTCACTAGGTATCAAAATATGAACCAAAATTACCTATGGAAGCCTATACATCCACCAAAATGCAACTGAAACTAAACCATCGGAACATCAACAATATACAAGCACATCTCTATCTCATAATGTACAAAATTTACTCCATAAGGTACAAAATTATAAAATCTAAGTCTACAAAGTCATATTCCAAGATCAGCAGCCTAGCCAACTTCTAATTTTCTACCCCACTTGATCGGACCTAAGCTCGTACTTATCTGAAAGCAAGAAAACAGTAAGGTTAAGCCAATTGCTTAGTAAGGTATAATATAATCAAGGACAATAAGCAATATACTTAAAATAAAGTAAATGAGGGATATAGGAGCATAATATAAAAGTATAAATATAAAATATGAACAAATATATTTTTTTCAAAACACATTTATCATCCCCATTTTACTTCTAATTCCTTTAGGTTCTAAAACATATAGAAATTTCTTCATCTTTGCGGATCAGGGATAGTAGGTCTTACCAGCTAATGGTGTAGTCAAATCGAGAAAAGGATCTTGTTATTCCAGATGATCTAAGGTATTACCCATGGATCTCAAATTTTAGCATCCTGTGATGGATGATATACCTATAATCTTGGATATATTTGGCCAATAGTCCTTATTCTTATGCCACCATATCCCCTGTGGCCCAGAGACAATTCCTCAATTTATTACAGTAATATTCTAAGGTATGTCAGGAAATACTACCATCTGAAATACAAATCCTCGGTCTAATTTCATGATTTCTTTGCATATTTTATATTGAAGATTCTGCACAAATATTCATATTTCTTTTTCTTTGAACCTCTCACACCAGGAGAAAGTTTCAAATATCAAATAACAGATAATAAATTTTAGAGTTTCAATTATTTGTTACAAATTTATGATTTCATATCTTTGCAAATACGAATACAGATTTTATATTCTAATAGATACAGATATATATTTTTCATATTATTATGGGCTTGAGTCTTCACATGCTTTTAAATACATGCACAAATTATCTTAAAGGTTGAAATATTTAAAAAATTCTTACCAGAATGAACCAAGTATAACTTTAGGGCTTTCGGATAATAATTTCCTTCATAACACATCCAACATAACTTTTGGGATACACAAAATAATATATATACAAAATCCATGTGTACAAATACCAATTTACCACGTTCATAAGTTAGGGTTTTGGTTATCTAAGGTCAAATCATGCATAAATCTCAAATTAAATGGGAGAATAGGCCGGGCCTGAGTTAGGGTTCCGTTAGAGACAAAACCGCACAAGACTTGGAAATTTGGCGCCAAATCGATAAATATTCATCCTCAAGACATGTGTTTTAATTATCTAAACCCAAATCATGCATAAAACCCAAAATAAACTGGTAAAATTAGTTCGGGCGTGGGTTAGGGTTTCCCATGTACACAAACTGTGTAAAAATAACAAATTGAACAACAAATCGATAAATACTCTTACTCAAGTCATGGGTTGTATAAAATACATACTCGGGAAGGATATTAGGATAAAAATACCCGAAGAAAACAAACAAAAATGACAACAAGAGGAAGAAAAGTATATGAGTACACTTGTCTTGACCTGATCTACAACTTCTCTAATTAGCCCCAAATCGAAATCGAATCTGAAAGCCTTGATCTCCTCCTTCTTTCTCTTCTCATTTGCGTTCTCTCTCTCTCCTCTCTCTCAAATCCGCATAAAATGATGCAGAAAAGACTCGTTGTGCTCTTGTATCACAAAAAAGAGCTGTTGTGTGCCTAGATCTAGCACCCACCTTGGGTGCTCGAGCGCTCGACAGGCATTGCTGCACTGAATTGGGCGCCTGGTGGGCGTCCCCTGCCATGCCACCTACCGCAATCCAAAACCTAATTTTTCTATATGTATTAAGTCTAATTTTAATTATATTATCTTTATTACGCGCAATTATGATATTTAAAAACTAGTACCTTATACAAGGGATTACCTAAGTCTGAGATGTCCAGATAGGAGGACAGTGACTTCTGACGAAGCTTTTGTAGCTATAGCTTGAGATGTTAGAGCAAATCCATTCGTAGTTGAAGGTAATATGTAAATCTTTGATTCTATGATGCATGTTTTGATTGACCCTAAGGTTATGCATTCTTTTGTGGCTTCTAGATTTATTTGTAAATTGTGTGTGCCTCTTTAATTTCTAGAATGTGTTTTGATAGTCTCCACCTTGGTGGGTATATCATTGTTGGCTAATAATGTGTATCCTTGATGTCCAATTCAGGTCATTGGATATGAATTATTGGTGGATCTTATTTTGCTCGACATGCCAAACTTTGATATCATTTTAGGAATAGAATGGTTGGCGTGTTATTATACTATAGTTGATTACTTCAATAAGTCTATTCTGTTCTGTATCTTGCATTATGAGTCCTTTGAGTTTTAAGGAAGAATTTGAATGGAGATAACAAGATTGATTTTAACTTTACATGTGACGGACTATATTTTTTAGTCAAAAATCTAGCATAGTTTCATCTATAATAGGGATATCTGCCAATATAAACCTATACAATCTCCTGTAAAATATAGCCAAATAATCCAAAAAACCTGAAATCATATAACAACAATATACAAAACTATACAGGATTTAATTTTTACATATAGTTCGTGACTCCAACACTGTATATCTAAACACAATATCGACTAAAGAGAAATACCAATAGGTACCCGTTATAAACCAAAATAACCTGCGAAAGTATAATAAATCTAAATATAGTAAAAACTAAACTATCTAATCATCAATTATATGTACAATATACATTAAGATTCCTAAAAGAAATATACATATATATAATTTTCCCATGATATAAATAAAACTACAAATGGAAATCTCTAATATGATCTTTTAGACCTAAAGCCTAGTCCATTTCAAATCTCTATACTTCCCATCGGGTATAGCAGACCTGTGCTAATCTAGAGATAAGAAGAAATAAGGGTAAGTCGAACACTCAACAAGTACAATATAATCAATATGATAAACAATATAAGTAAAATAAAGTAGAAGAGAAATATACGAGTACAACAAGAATGCGTAAACAAAAGACATGATCAGATATACTTTTGAAATACAATTAACTTTTCATGTTTTATCTTTCTTTTCTTTGGAATGTAAATTATGTATAATTACTTATATTTACGGATTAGGACCAGTAAATCTTACTAGTTAAAGGTGCAGAAGAATGAGGAAAGGAATCTGTTACTCTACACATTCTAAAGCATATTGGCTACATTTTAGGCTTGCAACTACTCAGCCATCATTTATAATATCGGCTATATTTTAGGCCTGCAATTACTCAGCCATCATATAAGCCCCATGTCCCCCGGGACCATGAGGCAGTCCTCGTCCTTCCACACTAATATCCTATGGCTTACAAGTCGTATTACCTGCTACAATATGCAGTTAGGATAATCCTTGAATCTCCACTGTAAACAAATTGCATGCCTAAAGATATTACCTTTCGTAACATAAATCTGTGGTCCTAATTTCATAATCTTTTATTCTTTGAGGAAAGGTCCACCATACTTCTTTCACAATATTTCCATCTAAGAGAACAAATCCATCATATAACTAATTATGAAATTCCCCTCAAAATACTCGAATGAATATTATCTTTTTTTTGGATTTAAATCTTCTCATGACTTAATTTGTATATATGAATATCATAAACATAGGGATGAATAAGAATTATTACCATCGAGAGACAATTATAATCTTAGAGGCTTCTGGACAATATTTTTTTTCACTATTGGTTAACGAATACATTTTTCAGAATAAATAATTAAACACATATAAATATACATACAGTTTAATTAACAATAAAACAATGCGAGAATTATGTAAATTTTACTAAAAAAGCTCGGGTGAATAGTATCGATCGGACGATTCTCAAAAACTTAAGCATCCAATGGGTAAATTATAAAATTCAAGACATGTGTAATATTAATCTCAAGCCAATTTATGCATAAAATTTGAAATAAATGCTTAAACGAGGTCTGGGTGCGTCCTAGGATCCCGACAAACGAAAATACACATAAAACTATCAAATTGGATACCTAATAGATAAATTAACTTATATAGAACATATGTAATGATATTCTAGACCCAATTTATATAAAAGCCCCAAAAATCGAAGGCCGAAACCACCCAGGTGTGGGGTTAGGATTTTAGTGCAAAATCGGTCAATTTTTATAAATTTGGACATAAAATTCATATATATGCATAATTAAGCCATGAGTATAACAAATACATGCATGGGTCAGATATCGAGACAATAATACTTGAAGGGAATCAAATGAAAACCAAAGAGAACAGAAGAAAAGGGTATGGATGTATTTGTCTCAACCCGATCTATAATTTCTCCAACTAGTGCCAAGCCAGAATCGAACCCGTAGGCCTCCGTTTGCTCATTCTCTCTCTTCTCCGTGCCCTCTCTCTCTCTTCCCGTGTATTCTGCCCCAAACTCGCGTAGCCAACGAATATAAACCCGCATGCGGCTTTTACACGGATCAGTGCTCAAGCGCCGTCCGCGACGCGCAGAAGGCGCCCCTGGCTTGGTTCTAAAGCATGCTGCGGGCGCTCGAGCAAATCATCCTATAAGTCATATCAAGCCGTTACACCACAGGGTAATTAAGTCAGACTAACCAATCATATCTACAGACTCGAAAAAATATTATAGAACTTGATACAACTAGTATAAGGCCTATGATCCTCAGATAAACGAATAAACTTAGAAAACACCAATAAAATATAGATTCTGGATCCCAAAGTTACATATATCAAAACATCAAGATTCAGTAACCTTATCTCCCGCTACGATGGATGACACTTCTATACTTTGTGCCATAATTGCGAAGCCTTGATCCATGGTATTGGCGCCTTTATTGTCCGACTCATGAAATAGGGGCAATCCCTAATCTTATGGTCAAACTATCCATACTTGAAGTATGCTCCCAAAAATCTCACCGAAACTAGACATTTATCCATAAAGTATCCATGAATATATTTGACAAAATCTCTTTATCCTCGAGACTCGTGACCCTTTTTTACGTCAACTACCCGAGGTCGACTTCACCTCTTATCAGACAGGGGCAACATTACCTTATCTTCTTTCGAACATTGGATCACCGCAACATCATCTTAATTCTCAGGATTTACATCTCAACCTCTTTGGGATTTGAGCTATCCAAAAGTTTAAACACTTAAGTATCTCTAAATCAATTATGAAACAACATCCTTGGACCCGTTACACCATAATTAACTCTAAGTAATTCTAACCTTAAGCTATCAATTCCATCCTATCCATTATACTTGATCATTCTATTCAAACATCACCTCTTAGCAAATTACGACCCTGAGGACCTCAACCTAGAATCGATCAAATCTATACATTGAACCAAAATTGATTAACCTAGGCATTGAATTAATACCGACCAATTCAAGCACCAAATTGGTACCAATCAAATTAAGCTTCAAGATGCTTCCTTACATCTCCTCTCGTCCTCATGGTCGACCACTACCATGAGTAATCCCTCATCTAAGAGCCAATACTAACATCCTTCTAAAATAGAAATAACACAGGTTAGGTCGCTCTTAATATATTAATTGGGATGCATAAGTTAGACAACCAAACACATTCTCTAACTCTAATTTACTACAAGCATAAGCTAACCAACCAGGATAACTAGAACTATCCAATCTAACTTAATTGTCCTACACCAACGTCTATATATCCAATCAATCTTAATATATCCAAAACTTCCGTATACAATTCAAATCAAGCCCATGGCATTTCTTTTTCTCTAATACCAATTGTAACGAACCATATTTTTTTTGCTGAAAATCCGATAGAATTCAGTCTGTAATATGAATATCTATTAATACAAAAATTTGTATAATTCCCTGTAAAATACATCCAAATAATCCCAAACATTTAACATCATACAACAATAACAACACACAAAACCACACATGATTTAATTTTTATATATAATTCATGGCTCCAATGCTGTGTATCTAAATACAATATCAGCCAAAGAGATATGCCACTAGGTACCTGTTATAAACCATAATAACCTACGAAAGTATAATAAATTCAAACACAGTAAAAACTAAACTATCTAATTATCAATTATATGTACAATATACATTAAGATTCCTAAAAGAAATATACATATATATAATTTTCCCACGATATAAATAAAACTACAAATGAAAATCTTCGATATGATCTTCCAAAACTAAAGCCTAGTCCACTTCAAATCTCTATACTGTCCCATCGGGTATAATAGACTTTTGCTAATTTGGAGATAAGGAAAAGTAAGGATAAGCCAAAAACTCATTAAGTGCAATATAATCAAGACGATAAATAATATAAGTAAAATAAAGTAAAAGAGGGATATACGAGTATAACGAGGATACGTAAACATAAGACATGATCGGATATATTTTTGGAATACAATTAACTTTTCAAGCTTTATCCTTATTTTTTTTAGGATATAAATCATGCATAATTACTTACATTTACGGGTCAGGACTAGTAAGCCTTACTAACTAAATGTGTGGGAGAATGAGAAAAAGAATGTATCACTCTACACATTCTAAAGCATATTGGCTATATTTTAGGCCTGCAACTACTCGGCTATCATTTATCATATTAGCTATATTTTAGGCCTGTAACTACTCGGCCATCATATATATCCCCCGGGGCCTAGAGACAGTCCTTATCCTTCCACAGCAATATCCTAAGGTTTGTCAATAGTATTACATGTTACAATATGCGGCCAGGATAATCTTTAAATCTCTACTGTAACACCAATGGCATGCCTAGGGATATTACCCTTTGTAACATAAATCCATGGTCCTAATTTCATGATTTTTTATTCTTTGAGAAAAGGTCCACTATATAATCAATTGTAAAATTTTTCTCCAAATACTTGAATATTTTTATCTTTCTTTCAGATTTAAGTCTTCTAATGACTTAATTTGCATATACAAATATTATAAACATAGGGATGAATAAGAATTCTTACCATTGAGAGACAATTATAACCTTAGAGGCTTTCGGACAATACTTTTTCTTCACCATTGGTTAACGAATAAATTTTCTAGAGTAAACAATTAAACACATGCAAGTATATATGCAACTTAATTAACAATTAAATAATACGAGAATTATGTAAAATTTACCAAAGAGGCTCGGGTGAATAGTACCAGCATGTGAACAGTACCCGATTGTGCATATTGGACGATTATTAGAAATTCGGACATCCAATGGGTAAATTACAAAATTCAAGATATGGGTAATCATAATCACAAGCCAATTTATGCATAAATTTTGAAATAATTGCTTAAATGAGGTCTGGGCACATCCTAGGGTCCCAATGAATGAAAATATACATAAAACTACCAAATTGGATACCCAATCGATAAATCAACTTATATAGGACATGGATAATGACATTCTAGACCCAATTTGTGTAAAAGCTCTAAAAATCGGAAGCTAAAATCGCCCAAGCGTGGGGTTAGGATTTTAGTACCAAACCGGTCAATTTCTAGAAATTTAGATATAAAATTCATATATATGCATAATCAAGCTCTGGGTATCACAAATATATGCATGAGTTGGGTATCGGGATAATAATACTCGTAGGAAAACAAACAAAAATCAAAGAAAACAGAAGAAAATAGTATGGATGCACTTGCCTCGACCGGATCTACGATTTCTCTAACTAGCACCATGCCAGAATCAAACTTGAGAACCTCCATTTGCTCCTTCTCTCTCTTTTCTCCGCACCCTCTCACTCTCTTCCCGTGTATTCTGCCCCCCAAACACACGTAGCCAACAGATATATACCTGCACGTGGCTTTTACATGGACCGGTGCTCAAGTGTCATCTGCGGCACACAACAGGTGCACCTAGCCTTGTTCTAACGCCTGCTGTGGGCACTCGAGCACCCGGCAGGAGCAAGCTTGCTGGACCGCACGCCCAGCGAGTCACCCAGCACCACTGTCCGATTTCGACTCTGAAACACATTTTTCCACATACCACGAGCCTAATCTTGATCATATTAATTTAATACCTTGAGATTACTATAATTTAAAATCCGAATCATATTTACGGATTAATATTTTCAGATTGTAACGTCAGTTCTCAATCCCACCAATTTTGGATCTTTGGCCCTGAAATCAAATTTCTCCCGTATCCTTAGATCTTGGTTTACTTATTTTGACTTAATTACTCATATATACCATATTTTCAAAAATCAGTACCTTACATTACATGCGACTCATTTGATGAAGGGTACCGAGCTTATTTATCATATGTGATCACATTTGAAAGTCATTCTGTGGGTATTAAGAATACCCCGATTGTATGTGAATCTGAGGTTTTTTTCAAAGGATTTGCCTAGATTACCTGCTGATTGAGAGATTGCATTTGATATTAATGTTGTGCTAGGATTTGCACTGATTTTGATGGCTCCTTGTAGAATGGCTCTGTTAAAAGAGTTGAAGTAGCAATTGTAGGATTTATTAGAGAAAGGTTTTACTCAGTCGAGTGTTTCACCGTGGGGTGCTCCGATACTTTTTGTGAAAAAGGATGGATCAATGAGATTATGTATGAATTATCGGGAATTGAATAAGATCAATAATAAGTATCTCCACCCAAATATAAATGATTTGTTCGACCAATGGCAGTGAGCTCAGGTTTTCTCCAAGATTGTGTAAGGTATGGGTATCTCAAAAATATAGTTAATTTAAGTAATTAATTGATATAATTAAGTTTAGGATAAGTAAAATTGTGAAAAGTAGAAAATTGGCCTTAGTATAGTAAGCAGCAAAGTTGGGTTGGTTGCTAGCTCGAGTCCAACAGCGAGCTCCAAAAACAGATTACTCTAGAAAATCCCGCGCATGCCGCTTGCTCAAGCGCAAAGGAATGCGCCAATTCCAGTAGCTTTTGTGCACACCACTCGCTCAAGCGAGATGGAGGGTGCCGATTTTAGTGTAGGTGTGCTCGAAGCGCGCTCGCTAGGCACTCCAGCGCGAGCTCGAAATTCTGCCATTGACCTGATTTCGTTTTGTTTTTAAAAGGGGAAAGAGAGAGAAAAGTAGGGCACGCACGAGATAGTGAAGAAAGGAGAGGGAAAGGGAAGAAAAGGAGGGAGAAGAGAGAGATTTTGGCCGTTCCACTCCAATCCAAGTAAAAATAACGGTAGATCGGGTTGATACAAGTGTACCTCAGGCCTTGTTTTCTATTTTTATCGCTGTTAAATATCTCCATTTTGGAATTTATACTCTAACACCCCCGTTCCCAAATATTTGTTACGATTAATGTGTATTCCTTGCGATTTCTTGGATGGATTTTAAGTTTATGTTTATATATGATGATGTATAGCTTTGATTTCATCATTTGATATGTGATTTGTTTCGATTTATGTCCGGATGGTTTGCCTCAAACTCTAACTTGAAAATTTGGGAATGTTTGGTTCAAAATTTTTGAGAAATGTGATTGAAATATTGTTTGACCTATTGTTAAGCTTGTTGGACGTTTTGTATTCAAAATTTTTGTAAAAGGGTATACTGTTAAAAATTCTAAGATATTCTAAAGCTATCTGAAGGATTTTCTGTATGAGTTTGATTGGCCTTCGAGGCATAATAAGTTAAAGTTAAGAAATAAGGATAAGAATATTTTAAGTTCTGTTAAATTAGTAAGAAGTCGGACCTAGGACTGTTGTACAGTCAGATAAGGTTTTCCGATATGCCTTAGAATGTTATAATAGTAATCGAGAATAACTCCGTCTATGGAGTGATACGTGGTCCACTCTTCCTCAAGGCTTTTCTGTCTAGAGGATAGATTTTGAGTCTGACCTACCTTTGAGAGGTAATACTATATCTAATCCCACTAGAAGGGATATTTTTGTTCTATTTCTGATCTCTGATTGTGTGTAAAACACAATTTATCATTAATTATTCATCTCCTCGACTAGTAGGGTCTACTAGTCTGGTCCTTCAGATTAGTAAAGTTAAATTTTTAAGCACATACGGAGTTTGATACCGATTTATGACTTCCAATACATGTTTATATTGATTTATACTTTTCTTCTCTTTTCATGTATGTCTCTATTCTTTGGACATTCCCATAGTTTTTGCTTTATTGTACTTATGTTCTGCATGAAAGAATTTCACTTATATATTTTTATGGTACCTTGTTGGGTTTTGACTTACTCTTGCTATTTTTTTCTTTCCAGATGAGACAGTAAACTTGATTTCGAAAGAGCAAGAAGAGATAAAGCCTAACAAAGAAGATTTTTGAAAGCTTCAAAGCTTATTATAGATTTGGGAGTCTAATTAGCTTCAATGTAAATACTTAATTTTGTGGATGAAAGTTATGTATTAATGGTTATGACACATTCTGTATTTTGTTGAAACAATATTTATATTTTTGTAGGTTTATATTATGGTCATAGTTCTGCATCCGCTATTTACTTTTTGGATTTGTACAGGTCCTAAACAGCATCTCTTATCTGAATATGATATTGTGGATAGAAATTTTAAATTAGAGCCATGGATATATATATATATATATATGGCATCTGAATAATCCTGTGTTATATTGTGATTATTTGTTGAGATCTTTTCTCAGTATGCCTGTCTAGGTTGTATAAATTTCTGGTTATTTATATTAATTTTTATCCAATTTTAGATGAAACTCTATGTTGAAACAATATTTATATTTTTGTAGGTTTATATTATGGTCATAGTTCTACTTCTGCTACTTACTTTTTGAATTTGTACAGGTCCTAGACGGCATCTCTTATCTAAATACGATGTAGTGGACAAGAATTTTAAATTAGAGCCATGGATATATATATATGGCATCTGAATGATCCTGTGTTATATTGTGATTATCTGTTGAGGTCTTTTCTCTATATGCCTGTCCATGTTGTATAAATTTCTGTTTATTTATATTAATTTTTATCCAATTTTAGATGAAACTCTACCTGTGAGATCCCGATTTTTAAAACATGATAAATTAAAGACAATTAAATGACAATAATCTAGAGGTGGCTCAAAATATGTGGGAAAGTGTATATTGGAAGCAGAAATAGAGGAAATTAAATGGTAAAGCTACCCAGTCAACTTGCACCTTCCGTGCGCTCGAGGCATGGCAGTAGGAACCAAAAGCAGAGTGGCCCCAGCCGCTGCACACCGCGGGCGCTCTAGCGCGGCCCTGGCCAAGAACTCACGCTTAATGCATGCTCGCCATGCGCTTGAGTGCGAGCACGATTTCCCTCCACCGACTTTCTGTTATTTTATAAAGAAAGGGATGAGCGGAAAGGGATTTCCAGAGCCTTCGACAGCAGCAGCAGTAGGGAGAGAAGTGGGAGAAGGAGGAGAGGAAAGGAGGAGAAAAATAAAGAACAAATCCGTCGTATTGCTCCAATCAGAGTAAGAAAAATAGTAGAGTAGGCTCAGGCAAGTGTACCTCGCATGCTTTTTTCATTTTTATCATTTTGTTTATGTCTATTTTCATTATTTAAGCTTCAAAACCCTTGCCCCTTCTGATTTGTTGTGAATATTGTATATTTGTATGATTTTACTACTAAAATTTATGTATGTTCATGATTATCATGGATTTTGGCTTCAAAATTGCTGTTTGGATCATGTTGTGTGCCCAGCTTCATGTCTAATCGATTACCCTGAAATTGAGAATGAAATTTGAGGGTTTTATGTTGAAAATCTTAAATCTTTGCATTAAAATTTATATTTGATGCCTTGTTAATATTCATTAAACAAATTGTAACTAATAGGTTTGCACAAAACTGTATTATGAAATTTTGGCAACCCTTTGAAATTATTTGAAAGACTGAATGTATGAATTTTTGGACTGGCCTTTGGATATGTTGGATTCCGATTATGAAATAAGAAATTTTGACTATGAAATGTGAACTTTTGGCCCTAAGTTAAGCTAGTTCTGTAAGAAAAGTGGACCTAATACTGATACTCAGTCAGGTAAGGTTCTCCGACATACCTTAGAACGTTACAATAGTAATAAAAAAATTTCATCCATGGAGTGATACGTGGTCTGCCCCTCCTCGGGACGTAATCAGAGGGCAGAGAACTTTAGAACCTTCGAACCTTTGAAACTGTGGGTCATCGTAACTTTGGAACTTTTGACTTTTGATTGTGTAAACTGAATAAAATTTATCTTCAATTATTCACCCCCTTAACTAGTAGGGTCTACTAGTCTAGGCCTTCTGACGGTAACCTAAGCTTTTGAAGAATAAGTGGAATTTTGAATCGAATAATGATAAATGGCATATGTTCATGTTTAATTGGGAAGTGTTCATGAATCTTTATGCATTTTGTATTTTGATGATTCCATGAGCATTATCATTCTCTAATGATTTCCATGACATGTTTCTTTACTATAATTATAATTTTCTATGAAAAATCGTTACATTTGCATGTTTTGAAGGTACGTTGTTGGATTTCGACTCACTTTTATTGATTTTTTTTCTTCCAGATGAAATCGTAGAACTGTTATTGGACGTGCAGGAGTGATCAGGAGTTAACTAAAGCAACCTGAGGAGTCTTGAAGTCCTTGGAGTAAACCATAGAACTTTGATAGCTTTGAAAGTAAATATTCACTTTTGTAATGGGAACTTATGTAATGATATCTGTAGCGTATTATGTTCATATTACAATGATGTTAATGCTTCCGTAGGTATTTAGTTTTGCTTCCGCTATTTTGTTGGGTTTTGTGCAGGTTTTAGAGGGGCATCTCTCTTTTGGACAATGTTATTGTGGATAGGAAATTGTTGTGGTGATAGAGCCATGGATGATATGACCTCCGATGATCCTGTGATTGTGACGAGAATAAGTGGTAAAGGTATTAATTGAGGTTTAGATTTCGAATTATATTTTGTATAGGTCTTTTTAGCAAGTTGTATGTTTGGTTTTTATTCAATTATAGAAGAAACTCTACCAAAAATTTTAAAAAATTTTAAAGTATTAAATCTGTAAGCTTTAGCTTTTATAAGGCTTGATGACGAATCCTTATGGTTAGGATCTGGAACGTCACACTACCCAATTTTCTGCAAGAATATTATTTAATTTTATGATAGGCAGTAGTTTGTCTGTAAATTGACGAAATTTGTAAAAAAAAATAATCCATTCCGTCACAGATTGATTTACATTAGGAGTATCATCAATTCAAGATTAAGCGGGAGGATGTACCCAAGATATCCTTTAGGATGCGGTATGGCCATTATCAGTTTTTGGTGATACCTTTTAGATTGATGAATACGCCAATATCTTTTATAGATATTATGAATTGAGTTTTTCAGTCATACTTGAATCAATTTTTGGTGGCTTTAATCGATGATATTTTAATATATTTGAGAAGTTTTGAGGAGCATGAGATCCATTTAAAAGCCAAGCTGTAGACCGTGACGAAAAGGCAGTTATTTACTAAGTTAAAGAAGTGCGAGTTTCGATTAGAAGAAGTGTTTTTTGGGGTATATTGTTTCTAACAGCAATATATTTGTGGATCCGAAAAAGGTTGAAGCGGTGGCAAATTGGGATAGGGTGACAAATATAATTTTTTGGGTATGGTTGGATATTATAGGCGATTTATTAAATAGTTTTTGATAATTACAGCGCCACTGACGTGATTGACACAGAAGCGAACGTTGTTTATTTGGGATGATGATTGTGAAAAGAGTTCTAGGAATATTAGAATAGATTGACGTCGACACCAATTCTGTTGATCCCTAATGGATCAGAAGGATTTATAATATATTATGATACTTCTAAGAAAGGTTTGAACTTTGTGTTGATATAACATGGTTGGATGGTTGCCTATGAGCTAAGACAGTTAAAGGTCCATGAACAAAATTATCCTACCCATAATTTAGAATTGGCAATCATAATCTTTGTATTGAAAATTTAAAGATATTATTTGTATGGAGAGAAATTTATGGTATATTTGGATCAGAAGAGTTTAAAATACTTATTTTCACAAACGAATTGAATATGTGGCAATTTAGATGGATGGATTTTATTTCGGGTTTGCCTAGGACGGTGAGAAACTTGGATGTAGTTTAGGTGATTGAGGATAGATTGTCGGCTCATTTCTTATCAGTCCAAATGACGTAATCAAGGGATAAGTTGGCCTATCTGTACATCAATAAAATTGTGAGATTGCATGGTATTCCAACTTCGATAGTCTCCGATCGTGATCTAAGGTTTGTGTTGAAGTTTTTAAAAAATTTGTATAAGGAGTTGGACACCAAGCTGAAATTTAATACAACATTTTAACCAGAGATAGACGGTCAATTAGAGAGAACTATCCAGATTTTTGAGGATATATTGAAAACATTAATTTTGGAGATGAAAGGAAATTGGGATAACTATTAGCAGCTAGTCCAGTTTACATATAATAATAGTTACCAGTCGAGTATCAGAATATCCTCTTTGAAGGCTTTACATCGACGAAGATATAGGTCACCTGTTAATTGGGAAGAGATTGGTGATTGTAGGTTTTTTGCCCCGATATTATTCAGGACACTTCAGATAAGATTAATATTATTTAAGATCAGCTGATTGTGGCTCAAAGTTGTCAAAAAAGTTATACTGATAGAAGGAGATCTGACTTAAAGCTCGATATGGGTCATCATATATTTTTTAATGTATCTCTTTGAAAAGAAATCTCGAGGTTTGGAATGAAAAGTAAATTAAAACCGAGGTTTATTTGGTCATTTAAAATTTTACAGTGGATTAAAGAGATGGCCTATAAATTGGCTTTGTTTCCGAGTTTGGAAGATTGTTATGATGTGTTTCATGTTTCTATGTTGAGAAAATATGTATATGATCATTCACATGTGATCGAGTTTGAGCAGTTGTAGATTGGCAAAAATTTATTGTATGTTGAGGTTTTGGTTCAGATATTGGACAAAAAGGATCAGGTTTTGAGGAATAAAATGATTTTGCTAGTTAGAGTGCTATGGGAAAATCATTTGGTTGTGGAAGCAACATGGGAGCATGAGGACAAAGTCTTGAAGAAATACCCATACTTGTTTGAATATTAAGGTATACGAAATTTTTAAAAGGAGTGGGGAGTTGTAATACCTAAATTTTGTTTCATAAAATTTGATATTATTTATTCTTTTGGATATATTTGATGTATTAAAATTAATTGTATATTATAAAATTCTAAAGGGTTTAAAAGTAGCAAAACAGCACCTAAAGTGCACCTGAGTAGTGCCTAAAGCACAAAATGCCATAAGCTTGCAACTGAGGCATGCCTGAGGCTGCGCTTGAGGGCCAAATGCCGTAAGGCTAGCACTTGAGTACCATTTGGGGTTTATAAGGGAGAGCAGTGCCACTGTTCGTCATTTTGTGCAAGGGAATGAAGAGATGAGAGAGAGAGAAAGCAGGAAGAGGAGAGAGGAAAAAGAAAAATGGTAGATCGGATTATCCTTTTGTTAGATTTGCTCGGTAGTAGACTAAGGCAAGTTTCCTTATGTGATATCTTTGGTCTATTTTTTTATCTGATAAATTTTTTGTATATTTTATATTTTTAATATTCATGCATGCTATTTTTATTTAGTGCATTTATTTCTTTCATGAATGCATGTTGTTTCTTCTAATTGTTTAGGGGATTTTATTCAAGTTTTGCAAGTATTTAAGGGTTTTGTATATTTTATGAAAAAATGGATAAATATTTTTTACTTTATTTTATATATCAATATATTTGTATGAAAAATGTCATTAAAATCGGCATGGGCCCTGCATTGGTACTGATATATCACTATTTGGGGATCGAGATCTCTACCTTTGTAATACGATTCAATATGTGGTATGTGACTTTCTCCCAATGGGGAGAGTTTTGTTCCAAATGGAAAATTATTTATGACTTTCTTTTCCTCTAGTAGGAAAAGGCTTTATTTGTAGATAACCTACCCTATTTGTATTTTAATTAGAACTATTATAAGTGAATTAAACAAAAACTAATATATTTGATGTCCTAATATAAGTACTAAACTTGAGAATTACATCCAACACCGCTGGTGGTAAAATATAGTAAGTACGTTGGTTATTTATGGGAGATAGTATATATAGATAGTCTTGTCTGTGGGTCTAAATAGTAGCTGATCTGCTTTAATATATTTGGGAGTATATGTAACTATTTCTCAAATTGGTCTCCTGATCTTTAGTTTTCTAATTTCGTGCATGCTTTGTATTTTTATATTGGTTTGTATTTGAGCTTTGGTTTGAGATTTGTAGGTTTGCCCCTAATTGAGATTTGATTAGTTTCGTACATTTGGATATGTGATTTATTTTGAAATATGTTTTGATTTATGTGATTTCATTCTAGACTTTGTTTTGTTTATATATGATTTGAATCCTCACTTTGTTTCGTTCAATATACATTTCGTATGGCCTTTGATATGATTTGGATTATGTGATCTCACTCTGATCCACGTTTCGTTCAAAGTACGCCTCGATGAGGTTATGTTTTGATTTGGAATAGGATTTGAGTATGAGACTACCTTCAAACTTTTGATATCGAATTTTTAATTTGTATCTTTTATGTGTTTCCATCATGTTTATGGATCCTCTATCTGATTTCAGACACTATTATTTATTATATGATATCGATACTTGTTAAGTTTTTGACTTATGTATTTACTTATTATCGATTTAAATTAGTGGGTTTGAATATATTGTAGAAGTTTGGATATGATCTAATCGTCATTCGTCTATTTTAGTGAGTTTAGTTTCGTTTTTGGATTCGATTTGTATCATATGTATTATGGATATTTGAGATCGGCCGATTCTAAGCCTATGATTTATACAGGACTTATTGGGTGGATTGATTTGTGGATGGTTGTCACTTCCCTGGTGATTTTTATGGAGCAGTTTATTTAATATATTATCCGAATGGATATCCGATAAAATATTATACGGGTTATGTTTTTATGGTTGTTGTATTAGGTCTTATGATTATTTGTTTGTCACACCCGAGTTTAAAATTTGCTAATTATTGTCA
>JAODPA010096975.1:0-22193 GCA_025585075.1 Nepenthes mirabilis
TGATCATTTGTTAAATTATATATTTTGTTGAGTTTTTGGCTTACTTCTTACTTTATTTTACTAACCCCTCCAGATAAGATATACGGATACTTGCCAAATGAATAGGACTGATAAATGACTGTGTTAGAGAGTCTTTAATTCGAGATTCTAAAATGTTCAATGTAGTTTTATGGTTTCTGATGCATACATAGAGTCGACTTCGAATAGATTCGAATCGACTGGGTCGCCTGGATCCGGCTCCGTTCACCGAGTTTGAACCCTACACACCACTACAACAAACAAAAGATTAGGTGTCGGCGAGATGTTATCCCACCGAAAACACTCCAACGCTCAAGTTAGTAATAAACCTTCGAATTATAAGAAGGTAACTGAAAATGAGAGTTGAGATAGAGATGAAGATTGAGGTAGGAAGAAGTGTTCGCCTTTAGATGTAAAAGACGTTCTTGCGGCTTGTCCAGAGTGCAGTTTGTCGACTCAGTGTTCACGGGGAACAAGCATGAAGCTAAGTCCGTAAGCATGGAAGCTTTGAAGGATAGAGCTCGGGGATGAGTGAAGTCTCCGAAATTTGAAGGCTTGGTGTGGGATTATTATATTAAGCGATTGTGTGCCTAGGAGCGAGTGTTAGTATACTCAGAGATTTCTCCGTCATAGTTCTTTGTTATTTTTGTTCATGTTCCCCCAGAATGGAGACTCTGTGGGGTTATATAGATGGTAGACAGGATGACCTTCATTGGTCAAGAAGGCATGATTCCTGTATCGTGTTGGGCGGCCTTCCTTAAGTAGGAAGGCTTGACTTGTACATTCTGTTGGGATCATTTTCTTTCTTAGCGGGTAACAGTTCTCCAGATTATTTACGTTCCTTTTGCGTTTCTGTTATCGTTAGAGTCCATTGTAGGCAGGAAGAAAGAATTTGGTGTCTTCTTCATGGGAAGGGCGTTGAATCTGTTAATACCCTCTTTAGTATAGATTGGTTTCAATAAAGGCGCGAAATCTGGAAAAGGGACTGTTACTTGTCGTGTAAGAAAATATTTGTCAAATTGGGCCTGGCCCATATAAGGTTTTTACCTTTTCTTGGTCTGCTGTTATAGTACTCCCAATCAATAGAGATGTTGACCATCTTAAGGGAGCACGTTGGCCGCCTAGTTGACCTTTCACACGGTCAATGCTAGCATTGGCCTTTCACAGGGTCAACGCTAGCGTTGACCGTCCAAACGCGCATCAGGGATTTGTTGGATTTTGTGCCATTTTTTATTGGGCCAGCCCACTATGGGTTTACCCTTCACTAGCCCCCCATGCTGGTGATCTGGATTCTGGCCTTCGGTATGTTCATGATGAGATGCGTCTATCATTTGTCGATGGTGATAGAGTTGTTGATCGTCTGAAGAGGAGCCTCGTGTACTTCTAAAATGTTGACCGGATTTGCTAACCGTTTTGAAAAACTTTCGGGCAACTTGGAGGAGGAAGTGTTGACCAAATTGTTTACCGTGTTGGAAACTTCCGGGCTACTTAGAGAAGGAAACATTGGCTATTAGTCATCCTATTAGAAAAAGTGTGCTACATGTCTTCATGCGGTGTATTCAGGATCCAGGTATTTAATGAGTTAGAGGATCTGGTTCGACGGCTCCCTTTTGGGAAGCGACACGTGACAGTAATGATGGCGTATGCATTCGAGGCGGTTTTATGTTCACACTGGCCTTTAAGTTGCCCATCCATTTCATTTTGAATTTTTCTACGCCTTCCTTTGTTTCTTCGTCTTCCTCTACCCATAGGAGTGAAAGCGAAAAACCCTAGTCGATTTTCTTACCATGGCCTCTGTCGCCGATGTCGCCTCCGTCCTGAGAGAGAACAATGTGGAGGTATTGTATGTAGAGTACAATATTCCAAAGGAGATCACCTTCCTATTCTTGGGAATGACGACAGGGCTTTCCTGCCACTTGTGGGCTTTGTGACCATATACGAGACCCATTTGAGGAGTGGGCTCCATCTTCCAATTTTAGACTAGTTACTGTCGATCTTTCAGGCGTTTTGAGGCCTCATCGCATAGTTCCACGCCAACGCCATCTGATATCTGTGCTTCTTCTGCATATTCCTCCGTTAGCATTCGAGACTACTGACAATGTCGATGTTAGAGGGCTCTTTAAACTTAACGAGGGAGTAGAGTGGATTTCCCTATTCCCATGCGGCGATCTGAGGGTAAGTACCATCATATATGACTTATTGAATAACTAGAAGAACCGGTTCTTCTTTATTAGCGTGGGTGAGTCCTGGCCCTTAGCCAAGGAGTGGGGCCATGTGCCTAACGTGTATACGGGGGCGTCTTCTGAGGCTAAGTCGGTGTCCCTATCTTGATTGGTCAAACTTATCGAGGATCGCCTTGGGGATTTCAAGAGAGACCACTTGGTCTCCCGTGTTGAGGCCAAGAAGGCCAAGTGGGGGCCTCCCTCTCACGTTCAAAAATTCAAGGTCCCACCGCCAGATGTCCTGCGGGGGAAGAAGAGGAAAAAGGGCTTTCTCATAGGTCATCGATCGTCTGATACTAGTCCCTCTAGTCCAAGGTAAAAAGGGCGACCTCGGTGGCGCTTTCTTCATCGTCCTCTAGGCCAGACTACCTCTCCACCGGGACCTTTGCGGTTGTAGGCGCCGCTTTTGGGATCGAAGCGGAGCTGGCTTTAGAGGCCTACGATGCCATGTTGAATGCCAGGGCGAGTGACGATATTGTTCTTGTGCAGCTTGCGCTGGCGGGGTTGCCGTCTGATCCTCGACCTGGGCCGGCGGAGATGACTCCGTATCTATCTATTGGAACGCTTGGGCTGCAGGAGTTATCCGTTGGATCTCCTGCTGTGAAACTGCCGACTGAGCAGCAGGAGATGGTTTTGGAGCCTCCCACTGTTCCTGAGGAGTCAGCCAGGATGAAGGATATTTCTGAGGAGTTGCCAGAGGAGCTCTTGGCGGAGGTCACTGCTAGCCTTGCTAACGAGGGTTCTACTCCTAACTCACCGCCTTTGGCGCCAAGTCTGCACATCAGACCAGACAGGCTAGCATGAAGAATTTGGCAGGTATAATTTCTATTACTTGCCTTATCTTTAAGTTTGCCTTTTCTAACCCCCTTTTTTGTATGCAGGTGATAAGGTTACGGGTGCAGTCACCAAGGCACTTAGGCTGAGAGACCGGGTGATCTCTGATAGGGACACAAAAATTGCCTGGCTTGATTTGAAATCGGAGGCTCTGGGGGCGGAGCATTTGGAGGACGTGGCTGCCCTGTAGTCTGTCTTGGCGGGCATGGAGGCGGAGAACGAGAGCCTAAAGGAGGAGAACGCTCATCTGAAGGATGAAAATGAGTGGGTTAAGAGGCGCCTCGATCAGCTCGCAGGGCAAATGGCCACCCTGGAGAACAATCTAAGCCTCCGCATTCATCCTCAAGAGGTCATGGACATGATGTTGTCATGATTGTGGGAAAGGATCAATATCAGTCGGCATATTGTGCGGTTGATTGATCCTATCTTTTTCGTGGATCTCATCAACCTGTCAAACCGATCCGCACAGCGCCGCGACAGCCTCGTGGGGGAGCAACGGGACAGACAGGGGCCACCACTGCCCCCTTAGTTTTTGGTGATAGTTGTGTTTTTTGGTACAATTATGTAAATTTATTTCACCTAAGAAATAATACGAGCAAATTTGTGCATGTCGCATGCTTTTGCTTTTTTACAGCCGCTTTTTGTTTGTATTTTGTTCCTTCGCTGTTCTGTGCGGCCAACTGGGTGGGCTTCCTGTGAGTTGGCCACTCGCCTTGTTTTAGGCATTCATGGCGTTTTCAAAGGAGTGGAGCCCTTGGGTGAGTTCTCTAGGTTGTCATTTGTGTTAAGTCGGCCTAGTATTTGCCTGCGAGTAAAGCTTGGTGGCGCTGCCCAAGTGCAGACTTGGGCAGCCAGCATTGGTGGAGCGTTTTGCTTCATCGACCATCGTTAATTGATCACGTTATCTCCTTGTGAAGGAGGTTGTTACGTGTGCCGCGCTAGCTCCCTAAGATTTTTGACTGCTAATGGGCCACTTGGATGATCAAGGTTTAGATACGACCACTCATCGGCCGCTTGGATGACCAGGGTTTAAGTTCGACCAGCTACTGGCCGCTCGGATGACCGAGGTTTATGTACGACCACTTACGAGCCGCCTGGATGACCAGGGTTTAGATACGACCACTTATGGACTGCCTGGATGACCATAGTTTAGTAACGAGAGGGTAAAGACCCTCCCGACTTAGGGGTAGCTTAGGTCGTTTAAACCTGTAACAAGAATCATAAATATATGCACACAAAAGAAAAGAAGCAAACATAACATGCTAAAGGGAATACTTGTTTTATTAATTGAAACGCGCATGTAAATGGTTACGTACAATTATGCAGACTAATTACCTGGGTCCTTATTAGAAGTATCGTTTGAGGTCGATCACGTTCCACGTCCGTGGGACCAACTTTTCATCCTGACTCCGGAGCTTGTATGTCCCGTTTTGCAGGACGGCGGAGACTAGAAAAGGTCCTTCCCAATTTAGGGAGAGCTTATTCCGGTCGGACACCTTTCCTGTGGCCTCGATGCTTCGCAAGACCAAATCTCCGACATCAAACTGCAACGCTTTCACCTTCTTGTTGTAGTAGCGGACGATTCGGTGTTGGTAGGCCACTGTCCGCATTCTGGAGGCATTGCGAGCTTCTTCTAACAAGTCTAGGTGTTCTCGAATTTTCTAGGAGTCACCCTGCGGGTCAAAAGATTCCACCTTAAGACTTGGAAGCCCGATTTTGACAAGGATCACCGCTTCAGCTCCGTAGCAGAGGCTGAAGGGTGTCTCACGTGTTGATTCTTTTAGAGTTATCCAATAAGACCAGAGGACTGAGGGGAGCTCATTTACCCAAGAGCCCCCTGCGTCCTCCAGCTTGGTCTTAAGCTCCCTGAGTAGTGTTCGGTTTATGACCTCCACCTGTCTATTTCATTGGGGGTATGCCATCAAAGTGTGGACCAACCTAATCCAGTGGCTGGTGCAATACTTAGTGAAGCATTTTTTGAGAATTGAGTCCTGTTGTCAGTCACAATGACTTTTGGAACGCTAAATCTGCTTATCATATTCTAGCGAACGAACTCAAGAGCGTTGTATTCTGTGATCCTGGCCACAGCTCCCGAAGGGATTTCAACTCGGCGGACGGTTGGTGGTGAAGGTTGCCGTGAAGCTGGCAACTTTCACACTTCTTTACAAACTCGAGTGCTTCCTTTTTCATCGAGAGCCAATAGTAGCCTTGCCGCATGATCTTGAATGCTAGGTTTTTACCACCGACATGCAATCCGCAAATCCCAAGGTGCACTTCGCCCAAGGCATAGTCAGCCTCTTCAGGGGTTGGGCACCAGAGGTATGGAGTCAAATAGCCGCAGCGATACAACCGCCCGTCAACTATGGGGTACCAGCCGGCCATTCTCTTGATCCGCTTGGCCTCCTCTGCGTCTTCTGGTAATACTTTGTCCGCTAGGTACCTTAGGTAAGATGTCATCCAGTTTTTCGTCTCGAAGATCTGCATTGCCTCCTGTTTCTCTATATTGGGAGTGTTCAGGTCCTCCCTCATGTTCCTCGAGTATTATTCTAGATTTTCGGACGCTGCTACTCTGGCCAACTGATCCGCCGCTGCTACTCTGGCCAACTGATCGCCCTTCAGTTTTCAGTTTTGGAAATATGGACCATAGTTAGCTTGTCGAAGCTGCGGGTGGCCTCCCTTGCCTTGGTCAAGTACATGGCCATGTGTGTGTTGCTCGCCTCGAAGCTCCCATTAACCTGGTTGACGATTAGCTCGAAGTCGCTGTAAATAGCCAATCATTTGGCTGAGCATTCTTTGCTAACCTTAACCTAGCTAACAGGGTTTCGTATTCGGTAACGTTGTTGGTAGCTGGAAAGTCGAGTTTAAGGAAGTAGTTCACCTCAAACCCATCAGGGGTTGTGAGGACCACCCCGACTGCTTGTATCCGTAAATGATCCGTCTACATGGAGTACCTATTCTGGAGCTTCCTTGTGCTATTCCGTGTTCTTTGGGGGCTGCTTTTCGAGAATTAGGGTCGTGGTCTCGGCAATAAAATTTACCAGAGCCTATGCTTTTATGGCAGGCCTGGGTCAAAACTTGATGTCGAATTTGGCCAAATCGATAGCCCACTTTACCAACCGTCCTAAAATGCCAGATTTCTGGAGAATACTCTTTAGAGGCTGGTCAGTGAGAATTATGAAGCGGTGTGCCTGAAAGTAGGGCATTAGTTTTCTTACGGAGAATATGAGAGCTAACGCCAACTTTTCTGTGCGTGGGTAGCACGTCTCTGGGTCGGTCAGTATTTTATTTACAAAGTAGATCGACTGTTTGGCATCGGAGTCCTGGTGTACGAGGACGGAGTTGAGTTACACCTATGACACCGTAAGGTAGAGGTACAGCTCTTCTCTGACCTTGGGTGACGTTAGTAATGGCGGGCTAACCAGATATTGCTTCAACTCATTGAAGACTGCTTGACAATCTTCCGCCTATTGGAACCCGTTTGATTTTGTTCCCCTTAGAGCCCTGAAGAATGGCTGATACTTGTCACCAAACTTCACTAGGAAGCGAGATAAGGCTGCCAATCGTCCAGTCAGTCGTTGGACATCCTTGATGCTTCATGGGGGAGCCATTCCCGCAAGGGCTTTGATTTTCTCTGGGTTTGCCTCGATCACTCGTTGGGAGACGATGAAACCCAAAAAATTTCTCGAGGCTACCCCGAAGACGCACTTAGTCGGATTTAACTTCATTTGGTGCTCACGGAGTACCTCAAACGACTCTATCAGAACACGGATATGGTCGCCAGTGGTTCTGCTCTTGACGAGCATGTCGTCAACATAAACTTTCATATTGCGGCTGATCTGTTTCTCAAATATTTTGTTTACCAACTGTTAGTAGGTGGTTCCTGCGTTCTTCAATCTAAAGGGTATTACCTTATAGTAGTAAATTTCCTAATCTGTCATAAATGAGGTATGCTTTTCGCCCTCCGGGCTCATCCGGATCTGGTTATAACTCGAATAGGTATCCATGAAGCTCAACAGCTCATTTTTGGATGTCAAGTCTACCAGCAGGTCAATCCTGGGTAAAGAAAAACTGTCTTTCAGGTAGGTTTTGTTAACGTTAGTGAAATCAACGAACATCCGTCACTTCCTACTGCTCTTCTTTGCCAGGACTACGTTGGAGAATCAATCGGGGTACTGGACTTCTTTGATGAATCCGGTGTCCAACAGTTTCTTTACTTCCTCCCGGATGGTGACCAACTTTTCTACCGAGTGTTTCTCCGCTTCTGCCTAATGAGCTTTCGATCCATGTCGAGGCGCAGCTTGTGGACAATTACCCAAGTTAGAATCTCAGGCATGTCAGCGGGAGTCCATGAAAAGATGTCAGCCTTCCGTAGCAGGAACGTGATCAGCTCGTCGTGTAGTGCACCGGTGAGTGAGCCGCCGATCTGTACGTACTTTTTTGGATCCTTCGGATTTAGTGGGACTAGGTCTGTTACCTCACCGGACTGTATCTACTGTAAAGTCATTTTGTCTCGATGTTCAAGTTCTCTCACAGCTCTGGTGCTGTCGTTAGGAGCTAGTTAGGACATGTAGCATATCCGCCCGATGTCTTGATCACTCAGCACTTCGCTCACACCATATAGCATTGGAAATTTTATTTTGAGGTGTGGTATTGAAGCGACAGCCCCGAACGCTGTTAGGCACGGCTGGCCTAGTATAGCGTTGTACACAGAGGGCAAGTCACTACCAAGAAGGTAAGTGTACGACTTGCCATTTTCGGGTATGTTTCCAGGGTGACTTCTAATTGGATCGTCCCTTGGAAGGGCATCAGTTCGTTGTCAAGGTTGTATAACGGGCCTTCGGTAGGTTTTAATTGATTCTTTTTCAAACCAAGTTTAAAAAACGCATCAAGATAGAGCAAATTACGAGAACTTTCATTGTCAACAAATACTCGTTTCAGTTGGTAGTCAACACTACCGTCGAAAACGAGTGTAGATACTACAAGGGGGTCTGCATGGAGGAAAACTACATGTGCCAAGTCACTGTCACTAAAACTAATGATGGTGTCAGTAGTGCATTGTTTCTTCCTCCCAATTTGATGCTCCTTCTTGTCAGCTAGGTTCTTGATCGGTTGGGTGGTGATCATGTTGACCACTTCTATCGTAACCCGGTTTAGTGGAGGGGAAGGCTCTGGTCCTTCTCCGCCCGTCGTGCCAGAGCTCAAACCAGGGCCCTTAACGGACCTGGTGAGATGGCCCATTCTGATCAGCTCTTCGATCTCCCACTAGAGGGTCTTGTAGTCCTCTATGGAGTGCCCGAGAAATCGATAAAAATCACAATACTTGGACTGAGTTCCTCCCTCTGCCTTCTTAAGTGGTTTTGGCCACTTAATGAACTTCTCCCCACAGATTTGCATGAGGATGTTTGAACACGTATCAGTCAAGGTGTTAGGTTGATGGGCCCATAGTCCTTGTGCTCTGGTGGTCCGATCCTGTGGTGCTTTCGGCGGAAGTGATCGCCACCGTTATGTTTCCTGTTTCCTTCAGCAGGGAAAGAGTAAGGTTATTCGGTTTGCTCGGGACGTTTAATCTCGTTGGCCTCCTCCGCTACCGCATAGGCCTTGGTGATAGATTCCACTTTCTGAAATGTCTGCAGGTTCTTATGTGCCAGGTTCCTGAAGAAGTCTCCATGCGTCAGCGCCGAGATGAAACTGCCTAATTTCATTTCTTCCGTGAGTCGGGGGATCTGCCTAACTTCTACCACGAATCGATCCAGAAACTTCCATGGGTTCTCCCCATGCTTCTGTTTGAGGTGCGACATATGTTAATGCTGCTTTTTCTCCCTGCGGCTGGAGGCATACTGTGACAAGAATAGATCTGTAAGCTCCTTAAAACTTCGGATTGAATTTGAGGGGAGATGATGGAACCAGATGTACACGTCTCCTTTTAAGGTGAGCGGGAAGTAGTAGCACATGGCTGAGTCCTGCAGCCCCTGTAGACCCAGATGGGTGTAGAAGTGGGCGAGATGATCAACGGGATCAGCACTCCCATCATACGAATCAAGGGCTGGCATTTTAAATTTTACTGGCATGGGACGTTTTAAGATTTCCGATGTGAAAGGAGATTTGTCGATATTGGCTATGTACTCATCATCTTTGAAGACACGATTCCATATCTTTTCTAGCATCGGATCTACTTGAACGACATTACGAGGTCTTTTGGAGTTGAGATATGTCCTCAACTCCGTTCTTTTTGTGGTTTGTCCAGAAGCCGGGCAGCTGCTATCACCGGTAGATCTAACGGCCTGAGAGGCTCCTTCCTGAGCTTGGGGCCTAGATTCTATGCGAGAATATCTGGGGTTTCTTCGTTCTGAACTTTTCTCTGGGGTCACACTGATTCCCCGCTCCTCACGCCTTAGACGACTTTGAGCATGTGAGGACTCCAGTGCTCAAACGTTGGTTAGCATTCCAGGCCTTTGGGCTAGAACTTTCTTTCTCTGCCTCATCGTCTGGATGCCGGTGCAACCCCCTACTGCGTTTGCTTCTGACGGGAGCAGAGTATCTGAAGCATCCTGTTGGTATTTAGCATATGTTCCACTAGGTTTTGAAAGAAAGGTGCTGGAATCTCACTGGCTACCCCATTGATGATGACACCAGTGGCATGGTCCTGGTCGGGCGAAGCCTCATTTTTGACTGGATCACTTGCTTGTACCTTTGTATTCACCATTTCGATTGAGGGTATTGGTTGAGAAGGGCTTTTAGAAAATGTAGCTGGCTTTTTGTAAGCGTTTTCCACAGACGACGCCAATGATGCATACCTGGATCCAATTTTGAACAGATTCGGGTCGACTGCGTTGTCTGTTCACCGAGTCTGGAGCCTACACACCACTACAACAAACAAGAGGTCAGGTGTCGGCGGGATATTATACTACCAAAGACACTCTGATACTCAAGTCAACAATAAGCCTTTGAATTACAAAAAGGTAACTGGAAATGAGAGTTGAGATAGAGAGGGAGATTGAGGTAGGAAGGAGTGTTTGCCTTTAGATGTAATAGACATTCTTGCGGCTTGCCGAACGCGCAATTTTTTGACTCAATGTTCACGGGGAACAAGTGGGAAGCTAAGTCCTGTAAGCACAGAAGCTTTGAAGGACAGAGCCCGAGGAATGAGTAAAGTCTCTGGAATCTGAAGGCTTGGTGTGGGATTATTGTAGTAAGTGATTGTGTGCCCAGGAGCGAGCGTTAGTATGCTCAAGGATTTCTCCGTCGTAGTTCTTTATTGTTTTTGTTCATGTCCCCCCAAAATGGAGACTCTGTGGTATTATATAGATGGTGGACAGGGTGACCTTCCTTGGCCAAGAAGGCGTGATTTCTACATCGTGTTCGGTGGCCTTCCTTAAGCAGGAAGGCTTGACTTGTACATTCTGTTGGGATCGTTTCTTTTCTGAGCAGGTAACGTTTCTCCAAATTATTTGTCTTCCTACTTTGTTTCTGTTACGGTTAGAGTCCATTGTAGGTAGGAAGAGAGAATCTGGTGCCTTCATCATAGAAAGGGCGTTGAATCTGTTGATACCCTCTTTAGTGTAAATTGGCTTTAAGAAAGGCACAAAATCAAGAAAATGGACCGTTACTTGTCGTGTACGAAAACGTTTGTCAAATTTGGCCTAACCCATATAAAGTTTTTACCTTTTTTCGGTCTGCTGTTACAGTGCTCCCTGTCAACAGAGACGTTCACCGTCTTAAGGGAGAGTATTGGCTGCCTAATTGGCCTTTCACACAATCAATGCTAGCGTTGACCGTCCAAACGCGCATCTGGACTTTATTGGATTTCGGACCATTTTTCTTATTGGGCCAACCCGCTATGAGCTTACCCATCAGTGTTCGAACTATTTTAGAATGTTAAATACTATAATATGGCTATTGGATAATAGTTAATATACTAAGTTTATTTCCAAACAGTTTTAGATTATTTTATACTATAATGTGATCTTTCGGATAGTAGTTAATATATATTATGATGCGTTTCGAACAATAATTAATATATAAATGATAATTGGATAGTAGTTGATAAGTCATGAGATGTATGTTGATTTATTTCGATAATATATTAATGTGATTTATATCATGATCGGGTTGTAAAGTCATGAATGTCGGTTAATAAATAGTTTTGTAGCAGTGAAATTTTATTTTCGCAAGTTATATTACTCTGATTTTCATTATTGGACAGACAAACACTTTACATAAAGTCTAAAGTCACGGTTTGGCTCAGTATCAAAGCCATATAATGACGTAGTACATGTTTGGATCTTGTGTATGATGTTATAATCAGTTGAGATATCGATGTGAAATTCATGTGTAATAGTTAATTAGAGTATTAATTGATAAATTAATAATACGTGTTAATTACGGGATCCAAAATTGAGACGTCACAATCGAAGAAGTGCCAAGCCCATGCATTGAATAGGGTTCTGCCAACCAAATGACGCCTTTGATTACAAATATAGCCTTTCTCCACTAAAAAAGGTGTGAGGGAACGAAGGGTAAAAAAGATAAGAAAAAAGAAGTTAGACACTCCGTTTTATTTTATTCTCATTTTTATTTAGTGTCAGTTTTATTCTAAGTGAAATCTTAGGTTGAATTTATCACAATTTTGAATTTAGCTCCTATAAAAAAATGAAAAAATGAAAAAAAACATAGGTATGTTTTGAGTTTTTATTTTGCATGTGTATCATGTTGCATCAGAATACGATAAATTAAGAAAAGGTTGTTATACAATAAATAAACGATTAAAATCTTAGGTTAAATTATAAACGATTGTTTTGAGTCTTTGTTGATTTCCCCATTAAGACTTTACCTCGGATCCGTGCTTTGCCCATTTCATAATTGTATATAAGGTTTGTATAAACGATTATAATTAATTAATGTCAATAATAGAAATAATAAAACATACTTGAATTCTAATTTTATGAAATGGTTTGGTATTACTGTTGAAAATCCTCTAACATAATACTATAAAAAAAATATGGCTTTTTGTTGCGTCCACGAGGTCTGGCTATCCGTTTATCAAAGCACGAGCGGCTATTTGTGTTGGCGGACGGACAGACACGGGCAACACAAAATAAACAGAGACCGAGCAGAGAAATAGAAGTACGACGATAATGGGAGAACACACAGGTTTAAGTGAAAAATCCCGCTATTCAGAGAGGGGTAAAAACTACGGCAGCGGATAGACGGTCCGAGAAATCTCACTATTGTGGTGAAAGAGTACAATGAGTGCCTGGGAAGCTGTTAGCCTTCTCAGGGAATTACAACGTAAGAAGTCAGACTTTTCCTTCACCCTTTTCTCTTTGCCTTTCCTGTTCTCTCGATGATTCTCTTGCTTAAGCGCACACAGATGGGAATTCTGAATCCTTTGCTAGTAGCCTGAGGGGGTATTTATAAGGAATGTAATGCCGTTAGAGAGGCGACACGTGGCGCTGGCGCGTCAGAGCTGCCTGCCACCACCACCACTACTGTAGGTGCGGCTGTGACAAGGACACCTGTCACAGCCTGCAGATACAGCGTTCAGGGGTGCATGGCGTGCAGGTACGGCGTGTCAGAGGCCGTTGGTCGCTCGAGGCAGCGCATGCCGTGTAGGTCATCTGAGCTGGCACCTTGGCTATTTTGGCTTTTCTGGCTGTCCTCATTCTCGCATGGGCCACAGTGCCCTCTCGGACGGCCAGTGCCTTTCTTGGTTGCTTAATTTGATTCTTCGGGCGCTCAGAACAGGTTTAATCACTTGGGCCTGATTGGGCATGTGGGCCTCTTGGGCCAGCTTACCCATGTGATCCTTTGGGCATGCAACGGTAATTTTGGGCCTTGGGTTCCGGGACCCATCATGAGCCCCCCATGTCAAACGGTTCTAGGACTCAGCCGTTTGACATGCCTTGTGAACATCTTCCTATTGCGATAGTCCGCGGTCTTCCTTTTCTGCTGACACGAAGCACGTCCAAGATCTTTTCGCAAATCTGAGACCTGTCTTTTGCCGCCGTTTCATTTCCCTGTGGAGCATTAAACGCGATATCCGATTGACGCGACGTCGCTTTGGGAAGCCCCCAAGGCCTACGCCCGCCTACTACGTATGGGGTGCTGACACGTGGGATGGTCATAATGAGGGCGCCTTTTCTCTTGTTTGAAATTTCCTTTAAATTCTCTGTCATGCCTTCATTCTCTCCCCCTTTTCCTTCTTTTCCTTGACGTCTTCTGGGATTCTTCACGTCGTTGCATTTTCATTTCTTGCTGCTATGACTCCCGGCATTAATGACATAGCCTCTTCTCTTTTCCCTCAAGATCTTGAACAAATCAGGGCGAAATATGGCATTCTGGAGTCCGATTCGATGGTGGTTCCAGGAGCCGCGGATAGGGCGTGCAGTCCTCCGGGCGGATACATTGTTGTTTACGAAGTTCACTTTAAAGGTGGACTTCGTTTCCCTGTTCCTACGGAGCTTCACCGTCTGATGAGGGAGTTAGCCGTCCCGTTCGCGAGACTCCATCCCAACACCATCAGGTACTTGGTTTCCTTGTGCGTATTCACGCATTGTCACGGCAATGTTTTTGAGGCGGTCATGGTGAAGGTTATGTTTCGCTTCACTCATAATCTTGACTGGATCACCATGACTCCTCGCCCGAAGTTTGCGGAGATGAGCGGAGGGAACCCAGATTCTACGAAAAGGTGGAAGGACAGTTTCTTCTTTCAGAGAGTTGTTGAGGACTGGCAGCTCTCATCCGTATGGGGAAACGTAGCGGGTAAACATTGTTCTGAGGTCACTGACGAGGAAAGGGAGGTTGCCAAAGAGGTCATGGATTTAGTGATGGCCAACATTGGCAGCTTTAACGTGGGGAAGAAGAACACTTGATTATCCCCTGAAAAACTGGCTGAGGCCAAATAGGTGACGCTCTCTGGGGATTCTGCCACTGCGACTCCAAAGAAGAAGAAGAAGAAGAAGAAGTTGAGTAAAAGAGAGAGTTCCCTTGTCATTCAGGAGCCGTCTGAGAGACCTCAGAAGAGTTCGCGGACTGAGGCCCTAGAAGGTCCACTGAATATCATTGGTGAGTCCTCATCAGGAGATGACGACTCCGTGATTGCTCCCATGGTTAAGAAAGCCATGAGGTTGGTTTCTGGTCCTCCTGCAGAGTCTGGGGTCGCCGCTCCTTCTTCCTCTGGTGCTGAGGCCCATCATGAGGTCTCGGCCGTCTCCGCGGGTCCCTCCTTTGATGACCCTATTGCTTTTGATGTCATTGTGGAGCCTTGCGAAATGGAGGCGACCGTCACCGCCACCGTTGAGGATATTTTTGACATTCTTAGCGGCAATGAGGCTGAGGTCGCGGTTTCAGAGATCTCGGCCGCCGCTGGGGTCTGGGATGTGGCGGAGCCCCCATCCCTGAAGGTCCCCCTTCCGAGCCTGCCTTTGATGTTTCTGCGGTGTCCGCGGAGCGTACACTTATGCCCGAGACCTCAAGGGAGCGTAACCCAGCTCAAGATCCCGTAGTTTCTAAGGTACTTCGCCGTTTCCTGTTTACCTTGCTTTCTGTTGCTTGTACCTAAGTAACCTTAGTTCTTTTTGCAGCTCCAGGATATGATTGACGGTCTTGGTCAGCTGATGGGCGAAGTCGCTCGATCTCGTTCGGAGGCGGAGTCTTCAAGGGCCGTTCAGGAAGAGAACCAGCGACTTCACGTGGCGCTTGCTGAGGCCACTGCGAAGAGCGCTTCATCTGAGGAAGCCCTGAGGCTCTTACAAGCCCAATACAGATTCCTTCTGGAACGAAACCTTCAGTTGGAGGAGGCGCTAAGGACCTCAATGAAGGCTACAAATATAGCCCCCCTGCTAGAGATCAAGTTCTGGGATGGCATCCATTTGTGCCGTCGGCTGACGCAGCTCCTACACCAGCGGTTCCCCACTGCTGCGCTGGATCCACGTAATGCGAGCGCCGCGCGCCCTGAGGACATATACGGACTTTGAAGCAGGCCGTTTCCTGGGTCCTCTGGTCCAAGCTCCTCAGTGGGTCCTCGCTCGTCAGACCAACCGGGAACTTCGAGTCACTGAGAGGACTCTTTGTCTTTAGAAGAGCAATCCGGAGCCATTCCACCTCAGGGTCCTGACGAGGGCTAGCATTTGTTTTTCCCTTTTCCACTGTTGTGTAGTATACATGAATGAAAAGGAAACCTTCAAATTTATCACGATTGTCTCCCCCCTTTTTTTATTATTACTCGGACGGATCCGATTTTTGCACTTACGACCTCTTGGGCCGCTTGGACGAATCCGAGTTTTGAGTACGACCTCTTGGGCCGCTCGGACGAATCTGAGTTTCGAGTACGACCTCTTGGGCCGCTCGGACGAATCCGAGTTTTGAGTACGACCTCTTGGGCCGCTCGATCACAGCCGAGTTTTGAGTAGGACCTCTTGGGCCGATCGGACGAATCCGAGTTTTGAGTACGACCTCTTGGGCCGCTCGGACGAATTCGAGTTTTGAGTACGACCTCTTGGGCCGCTCGGATGAGTCCGAGTTTTGGGTACGACCTCTTGCGCCGCTCGGACGAATCCGAGTTTTATTTGTTGGGGATGACCCGCCTGTCACTGCTAGTATCTCCTAAGGTAGGCAGCGTTCCAAGTCCGGGGTACCAGCTTGCCCTCCTGGGTGCGCAACTTGTAAGATCCTCCTCGAAGGATAGCCGAGACAAAAAACGGTCCTTCCCAATTTGGTGAGAGTTTGTTTCTGCCGGCGATTTTTCTTGTGGCTTCTATGCTTCTCAGCACGAGATCCCCGATCTCGAATTGTCGCTCCTTTACCTTCTTGTTGTAATAGCGGGCCACCCGTTGCTGGTAGGCCGCTATCCTAAGCCTCGCCCGATCGCGGACCTCCTCAAGGGCGTCGAGGCTTTCTCGAAGCCTCTGGCTGTTATCCGTTGTGCCGAAGCATCCAACCCGAGGGCTGGTGAAGCCTACTTCTATTGGGATGACAGTTTTGACCCCGTAGCAAAGACTGAAAGGGGTCTCTCTTGTGGGCTCTCTGGGCGTTGTCCTGTATGACCAGAGGACCGAGGGTAGTTCACGCACCCATGAGCCCTCGGAAGACTCCAGCTTAGTCTTCAGCCTATGTAGGATCATGCGGTTCGTCACTTCTACCTGCCCGTTGTCCTGCGGGTAGGCTACTGACGTATGTACCAGGTTGATCCTCAGGCTTGTGCAGTACTTAGTGAATCGTTTCCCGGTGAACTGTGTCTCGTTGTCAGTCATGATACACTCTGGTATTCCAAACCTGCTTACGATATTCTGTTGGAGGAACTCCGTCACGTTTTGCTCTGTTATCCTTGCTAGCGTTACTACTTCTACCCATTTGGTGAAGTAGTCTATTCCAACAATCAGGAACTTTCTCTATCCAGGAGCGAGGGGAAATGGCCCGAGGATATCAAGCCCCCATTAGGCGAACGGCCACGAGGACTGCAATGCGCGGAGATCCGTGTGGGGGCGATGGCTCATGTTGCTGTGGAGTTGGCAATCTTCGCATTTGCGCACAAAGTCCACGACATCATATCTCATTGTTGGCCAGTAGTATCCTTATCTCATGATCTCAAAAGCTAGGTTCTTTCCCCTAATATAGGATCCACATACTCTGAGGTGCACCTCCTGGAGGGCGTACTCGGCCTCCTTTGGGGTGAGACACCTTAGGTAGGGGGCTAAGAAGCCCCGCCGATACAATTGGCCGTCTACGATCGTGTACCAACACGCCGTCTTCTTTACCTTCTTGGCTTCGTTCGGATCCTTGGGTAGTTAGCCATCAGATAAGTACTTCAGATAAGGTGTCATCCGGGTGCTCCCGTACGCAACTTGCATTACCTCCTGCTCAGGGTCTTCGACGCTGGACTTGCTCAGGACCTCGCACATCCCCCTAGCATACTGTTCGAGATCCCCTGAAGCTACGGCCCGTGCAAGCGTGTCAGCCTTGGCGTTTTCCTCCCACGGGATGTGGACGAACTCGGCTGTCTTGAAGTCCATGACCATGCCCTTAACCTTGGAAAGGTATTTGGATAGCTGTGCGTTGTTGACGTCAAAGTTCCCTTGGACCTGATTAACGACCAATTCAGAGTCGCTGTAGATGATCAAATCCCTGGTCGAGCATTCCTTGTCCAGTCAAAATCCTGCCAGCAAGGCCTCATATTCTGCGGTGTTGTTTGTAGCCGGGAACCCCAGTGTCAGCGAGTACTTTATCTCCAATCCCTCGGGCGTACATAAGACAACTCCTGCTCCGCATCCATCCTTCATGGAGGAGCCGTCCACGTGTAGGGTCCAGGTAGATGTCCTGTTGAACTCATCCGTTGTGACTTGATCCTCGTCGCAATTGGGCGGCGTCGTTATCTCGAGGAGGAAGTCTGCGAGCGCCTGTCCTTTCAGGGCTGGTCTCGGTTGGAACTCTATATCGAATTCCTCCAATTCAATGGTCCACTTGATCAACGCCCGGAGATCTCGGGTTTCTACAAGATGGACCATAATGGCTGGTTGGTTAGGACTATATCTTGTGCACTTGAAAATACGACCTGAGCTTCCTTGCGGAGTATATACCAATGCTAAGGCTACCTTCTCCGTGACGGGATACCTAGTCTCGGCGTCTGCGAGAGTCTTGCTCACATAATATACGAGCTGTTGCCTGTCATGTTGTTCTGGTACTACCGCCGAGCTCAATGCTGTGTCGGACATAGAGAGGTATAAGTATAGCTCCTCACCCTGCTGCGAAGAAGCTAAAAGGGGAGGACTCGAGAGGTAGCTCTTGAGCCCTCGGAATGCATCCTCACAATCGTCACTCCATCGTCGCAATCGTCACTCCATCGGAAATCCCGGGTCTTCGTCCCCCTCAGGGCTTTGAAGAACGGTAGGTGTTTCTCAGCTGACTTTGCCAGGAAAAGGGAGAGGGCGGCCACTCGCCCAGTCAGCTGTTGAACTTCCTTTACCGTCTGTGGGGACCGCATGTCTAGGATCACTTGGATTTTCTCTGGGTTCGCCTCGATTCCCCGATGGGACACGATGTAACCTAAGAACTTTCCCGAGGCGACACCGAAAGTACACTTGCTTGGGTTTAGCTTCATTCCATAAGATCTAAGCACGTGGAAGGTCTCGGCAAGATCTCCCACGTGATTGCTGCTTGTTCTACTCTTGACGAGCATGTCGTCAACGTACACCTCCACGTTCCTGCCTATCTGGTCCTTGAACATATTATTCACAAGTCGGTGATAGGTCGCCCTCGCGTTCTTGAGGCCAAAGGGCATTACCTTGTAGCAGTATGTCCCTTGGTCTGTCATGAATGACGTGTGATCCTCGTTCTCGGGACTCATTCTGATCTGGTTGTACCCGGAGTACGCATCCATGAAGCATAAGAGCTCATGGCTGGACGTTGAATCCACAAGTTGGTCGATTTTGGGCAATGGGAAGCTGTCCTTGGGGCACGCCTTGTTGAGGTCGGTGAAGTCTACGCACATCCTCCACTTCCCATTACTCTTCTTTACTATGACAACATTGGCCAACCAGTCCGGGTACTGCACTTCTCGGACAAATTTGACGTCCAGGAGTTTCTTGACCTCCTCACGGATGGCTACTAACTTCTCAGTGGAGTAGTTTCTACGCTTCTGTCTCACCGGTTTATGCCGAGGATCGACGCCTAGCTTGTGAACGATGATCTCAGGAAAGATCCCGGGCATGTCGCTGGGGGACCACGCGAACACCTCCGAGTTCTCTCGCAAGAAGCTGAGAATTGGTCCCTGACAGTCTCTGGGAGTGAACTCCCTACCTGGACATACTTTTCGTGATCCGCGGGATCTAGGGGGACTCGGACTACTGGTTCTCCCGGCTGAGCGTGCTGTGACGTGGCCTCATCTCTGAGGTCAAGGTCTTCCATGGGTTGCAGGAGCGTTACTTACATGGTCTGCGCCAAGAAACACATCTGTGCTGTTGACTGATCCCCGAGGACTTCTCCTACCCCACACAGGGTAGGAAACTTCATCTTGAGATGTGGGATGGAGGTTACTGCATTGAATGCGGCCAAGCAAGGCTGTCCGAGGATTGCATTATAGACCGAGGGTAGGTCCACAACGAGGAAGGTGAGGACCTTGGATGCCGTCCTCGGATATGTTCCCAGGGTTACCTCCAACTGGATAATACCCTGGACGGGCACTGGCTCATTGTCCAGCCCGTAGAGTGGCCCTTCTGGTGCTTTCATTCGATTTTTCTTAAGCCCTAGTTTGAAGTAAGCATCAAGGCACAGCAAATTACGAGAGCTTCCATTATCAACAAATACTCGTTTCATCCGGTAGTCATTTGCTCCGTCAGAAACGAGTACAGTTACAACCAGGGGGTCGGAGTGAGGAGAAGTTACATGGTCCAAGTCCCTATTACTAAAACAGATAGCATCGTCTTCGCTCCCGATCCCCGTCCTCGGCCTCTTTGCTGCCGCGAGCTCGCGGCCATCCCCTCCGGCCGGCCTATTGGATATCATGTTTACGACCCCTGCAGCCACTTGATTCCTAGGGGGTTCAGCATCTCTGCCGTCCTCGGGCCCTGAAGTTTGTCCGAGCCTCTGGAGGAAACGGTTGAGGTGCCCCCTCTCTTGATAAGCTCCTCGATCTCCCTCTGCAGAGTCCTGCAGTCTTCCGTGCTGTGACCCCCGGAGTGGTGGTTGTCGTAATATTTTGACCGATCCCCACCGTCCGGGTTCGTCGGTGGCTTGGGCCACATCAGGAACTTTTCTCCCCGGATTTGCATCAGGACGTTGGCGCGGGTGTCGTTCAGTGGCGTGAGGTGCATAGGCCGCGGATCTCTCCAAGCGCTCTGCTTGGTCTTGTGGTGCTTCTTTGCTACCTGGGGACCCTGATAGTCCCCGGCTTTCCTTTTGCCCTCCACGACCTTCTGGTGAGGGTGCTCGTCCCTCTCTGGTCCTTTGGCGTCGTTGGCTTCCTCGGTCGTGATATAAGCTCTGGCCACAGCCTCGGCCTCTATGAAGGTCTGCGGGCCCTTGTGGATGAGGTGCTTGAAGAAAGCACCTCCTTCGAGAGCCGAGAGGAAGGCGTTTAGCTTCACCTCGTCGGTCAATCTCGGGATTTGTCTGGCCTCGACTACAAATCGCGCCAGGAATCCCCGCAAGCTCTCCTTGGCCCCTGCTTGATCCGGGTGAGGTGCCAGGGCTGCTTCTCCACCCTCCTGCTGGAGGCAAATTGGGACAGGAATGCCTTCGCCAGATCTCCAAAATCACGGATAGAGTCCGCGGGCATCCCATAGATCCATATCCACGTGTCCCCTTTTAGAGTTAAAGGGAAGCACTAGCACATGGTGGTCTTGTCAAGGCCTTGGAGGTTCAGGTGCTCCCTGAAATGATTAAGGTGGTCCATGGGATCACCGTTGCTGTCGTATACCTCCAGGTTAGGCATTTTGAATTTCAGGGGGAGCGTCCTCATCCTGATCTCCATAGAGAATGGAGATTGGAGTGCTTTAGCCCCTCCTCTGCTGCTCTCTCGGAGCGCCAGATTCCATCCTCTTTCCGGTCTGTCCTCCACTCGAGGTGGGGCAGCCGCCTTATTCTCGTTCAAGTAATGCCTTAACTCGTAAGGCTTCTGGGCCATACGGCGCTCGGGGACCGTACGACCTCCTCATGGGGGAGCATCTCATGGAACTGCCTCTTGGTCGTCGCGCTCGCGGCGGTTCCGTTATGCCTTAGAGTGGCGCCTCTCGGGCTTTTGTCTCGGACCCGAGGACCTGGTTGGTCCTCAACCCTTCGCGGGGCTCTGCTGCTAGAGGCCACCTCGATCCTCGGGTTGTCACGTCGACTGGGAGGCCGTTTGCGGCGATTGCCTCCTCTGTTCCCGCCCTGTGATGCCTCAGCCTGGGAGGCTCTATCGGGAGCCCCCTGCTTGAGTTGATCGATTTTAGAGCAGAGTGTAACGAAGGCCTGTGACATGCCGTCTAACTTGGCCGCCAAACCCCTAACCACAGGGTCGGGATGATCCTCTGCCCCAGCGTAGGGATTAGGGCTGCCGCCGTGTGAGGCTACCTCTTTAGCGGGTGCACTCGCTTGCGCCCTTGTGTTTACCATTTCGAAACTTGAAGTTGGTGTTGTGCGTTGTTCGCGTACTTTTTGAGAAAATGTGAAAAGTATACTTTTAGTCGCTTCCCACAGACGGCGCCAATGTTGTGTCCGCGAGGTCTGGCCGTCCGTTTATCGAAACACGAGCGACTATTTGTGTTGGCGGACGGACAGACACGGGCAACACAAAATAAACAGAGACCGAGCAGAGAAATAGAAGTACGAGGACAATGGGAGAACACACAGGTTTACGTGGAAAACCCCGCTATTCAGAGAAGGGTAAAAACCACGGCAGCGGACAATCGGTCCGAAAAATCTCACTATTGTGGTGAAAGAGTACAATGAGTGCTTGGGAAGTTGTTCGCATTCTCAGGGAATTACAACGTAAGATGTCAGATTTTTCCTTCACCCTTTTCTCTTTGCCTTTCCTGTTCTCTCGAGGATTTTCTTGCTCAAGCGTACATAGATGGGAATTCTGAATCCTTTCTTAGTAGCCTGAAAGGGGGTATTTATAAGGAATGTAATGCCGTTAGAGAGGTGACACGTGGCGCTGGCGCGTCAGAGCTGTCTGCCACTACCACCACTACTGTAGGTGCGGCTGTGACAAGGACACCTGTCACAGCCTGCAAATACGGCGTTCAGGGGCGCATAGCCTGCAGGTACGGCGTGTCAGAGGCCGTTGGTCGCTTGAGGCAGCGCATGCCGTGTAGGTCATCTGAGCTGGCACCTTGGCTATTTTGGCTTTTCTGGCTGTCATTGTTCTCGCATGGGCCACAGTGCCCTCTCGGACGACCAGTGCCTTTCTTGGTTGCTTAATTTGATTCTTCGGGCGCTCAGAACAGGCTTAATCACTTGGGCCTGATTGGGCTTGTGGGCCTCTTGTGCCAGCTTACCCATGTGATCATTTGGGCCTGCAACGGTAATTTTGTGCTTTGGGTTCCGGGACCCATCACTTTTAATGATGAAAAATTAACAATGAAATAAATACAATAAAATTATTGAGATTTAAGATTTTGATTATTGTTATTGTATTATTAACAC
>JAODPA010096986.1:0-22195 GCA_025585075.1 Nepenthes mirabilis
GAAAAAAATATCAAAATAACTGGGTAAATAAATTTTTATAGAGATACAGATATATGACATGATTAACAATAAGGACCCTCCAACTCTCTTTCAAAGAATCTGGAAAAGAAAAATTATACCATATTATACACCATACACCATCATCAATAGGAATGGTAACACAAAGCAAGAGGCTCTCACAACTTGGGAGTTAAGGGAAGTTCTGACTTAGAACCCATGACCTCTATGTCACAATTACAAAAATAATAATATTTTCACAATAATTTTTAGCATTCCACCAAACAAGATTTCTGTATTTTCTATGAAGAAAAAAGTTTATAGGGTACACACTACATAAAACCACAAATGGAAAGGAGCATCAATAATCCAAATTATGATCACTTCACACGTATTACCAACCTTAACAGCAACTTCCTCATGGTTTTTCAGCACAGCATGATGGACTTGAGCAACAGATGCTGCAGCAATTGGTTGTTCATCAAACGATATAAATCTACATGTTGCACAAAACTTCAGTAGATAATCCAGAAAGAGCAACCTGTGCCACCAAATTTGGCTTGCAAGATATATATGGGCTACAAAATTTTAACATCTTAAAGAATCAACCTCAGGAATACAACGAGCACTTTTTGTTTTCTTTTCTTTTTTGTTTCTCTTTCAGTCACTTTGTATGAATAATAATCAATGATCACCCTTCCCCCTTCTCTATTCTGAGTACGTCTTTCATTTTCTTCACCTAAAAAGTTATTAAGTAGTCAACAAATGAAATTAACACATTCTATAAGCACACTGAAATGGGTACGGCAGTGGCACAAAATAGGTTATATGTTAGAGCATGTGTGAGTTAAGAAATGCCACGCAAAAAAAGTAATAGAAGTTGTATTAGCTTATAAGTTTGCTGTCCCATAACCCAATAATAGGGCGTGTGTTTCCCATAACCCAATAGCTTACGCTTTTGGATTGAGATGTGAACACTGCATAAAAGTAATCCTTACGTGTATACGTATGCAGCACAGCACAACTCTCATTGGCTTCCCTGGTGCCAACAAGTGATATTAGAAACCTGTGGTTGGTGGGGGGCACAAGGCTTGGTGGACCCCATAATGAGCATTGACATGCAAATAGGAGTAATTCGCTAGTGCCAATGATACTCATTGAGGGTTTGGGCAGTAATACATAGGAGAGGGCCATGAATCAGTTCACTTGTGCAACCTTTGGTGGTTGGTGTGGTGCTACGTGTTAGAATTCAACCAACCCAAACAATACAGAAGCTTCAAAGTTAAGGTGGACACCAAAGCGCTCGTTAATAGGAATTTGACTTGCTAGCCTCATGTGGCAACATATAAATGACAGAACTATCGGATCCTCAACATGAAAAGGCTAGCATTGACTTGGAAAAGTTTTGGCATCATATGGTTAATTTCCGCCGCATAAAAAATGAGACCATGACATACTAGCATCAAATCCAAGTCAAACGCAACTTCAGTGCTTCACTTGGATGCATGAGATTTGTTCAGAGTCACATTTGGCAACAAGTGATGGAGTTGATTCTTAGATGATAACAATCACGCTTATGTCAGCATTTGTGGAACCAGAATGCTACAGATTAGCTTTGATGTTGTGTTGATTGACATATGCTAGATCGGGTTTTGATGTTGCGGTGTCTTTGGATTGTATATAGGACATTTGTGAAGCAAAATCATACACGGAGACAATATGTACTTCCTAATCGTTGGTGGTCCCAAGGGTCGATTGACAAGATGTTATTGAGTATTGTCCGGCAAGCTTCCTAAGAAGATCTTATTTCATTGAATTGAATCTAATTTTATTATTCAGCTTTATTGGGTTGGGTGTCCTGGGGAGGATGTGGTCACAAGGAATTTAAGTAGCAAACAAAATTGCCAACAAAAAGTAGCCTAAAATTGATGCCAAAATTCTGGAAAGTTCATCAAGAAGCACATATTCACAAGATTTGGTACACCGCGAGAAATCATAAGTGATAGAAGCACACAATTTTCAAATAATCAATTCACCTCCCTCTTGAAGAGAAGCATGACATCATGCATCGAGTTGCTACAACATATCAACCTAAAGCAAGCGGCCAAGTGGAGATTTCCAATCAAGAATTGAACTAGAATTCTGTGAAAACCATGAGTCTTTCTAGGAAAGGCTGGCCTTTGAAACACGATGATGCATTGTGGGCCTACCACACTGCATTCAAACCTCCAATCGGTCCCCTTGCATACTTGTGTTTGGAAAGGCATGTCATTTACAAGTGAAATTGGAGCACTAAGCCTATTGAGTGATAAAATTGTGAATTTTAGTGACGTGGGGGAGAAGAGGTTGATCCAACTTAATGACTTGGATGAGTTAACGAAGCAAGGTAATGCGGACGCTTGAATTCACAAGGAGAAAAAAAGAAGTGGCATGGCAAATGCATCCTCCACTTGGAATTCAAGCTGAGAGATCAAGTCCTTATCCACATTTAAGGCTTCAAATATTCCTAGGAAAGTTAAGATCAAGGTGGTCGGGCCCTTTATAGTGGTTCATGCCTTCCTGATGATTGCATGGAAATTCAAGATCAATGGCCAGGGACTCAAGCACTACATACATGGTTGCTTTGACTGAAAAGATGCATCCGTATGATGGAAGATAAAGCATGTGATTGAGAGTCTAGCTATAGAATATCAATAAAAGGCATCAGGGATTTCTTAGTTTTAGTTGTTCTATTTAGTTATTACTTTTATTTTGTACAAATAGCCGTTTATGTCTCAATGGGCCTAGAGAAGTTCTCGTCGTTTACAGTGAAATATTCACATAATATAGATACTCAGTCATTTGTGAATTCCTCCTTTAAATTTTACTCAAGTCTGGAATTAAATATGCGGTGAGAAAAAGCATGAGTATAATGCTCCATCCCCTTTAACTCGTGCACATTCACAGGAGCCTTCATTGTCTCTCTATCTTCAATTACCCATTCAATGTCTTAAATTTTACATCTGTCATAGTAATTTCAATGACGAAATTTCATAGAGGTCACATCTGGGATTTTTCTTAAGATCTGATTTATATCATTTGAGCAAGATTATGGAACAATTTGAAGCTGCAATTAAGCCTTAATTGCCTCCTCATTGAGGATTAAGTAAGCTAAAATAAGATTAAGAGGAAGAACAAATCCTTGCTTGTGAACCCTCCAAATTGAACCTGAATTTTAGTCTAATTGAACGATTAACTTAATCTTAAACTAATATTACATCTCAATATTGTCAAATCAACCAACCTAGAGCTGGAAATTGCATGGAAGTCAGCTAATTTGTGGCCAAATCGGCTTGCTTTGTGGCTAATGGTTAGGCAACGCAAAACAAAGGACCCAAATTTGTGGCCCAAAGTTGAAGCTCCAAAAACATATTGACCAATCAAAATGTTCCTAACACGTTAATGGCGCTACAACTAGTTGTCTCTAAATTTATAGGCCCAGAAACGTAGTGAGTACAACAAATTTTTGATAAGAAAACGTAACGAGGAAGGAAAACTCTAAATAAGAAGGGAAAGGATTCGTATGCACAAATTGTAAGTAATTCCACAATATTCTTGTTATTTTGTGATCTAATACCTCTCTAGTATATTGAATAATCATTCATTTGTGTCAAATCTTCCACATGAATCTGAATTTGATGGAATTTGATGGATTGGGCAAAAACAAGGGATTCGGAGAGTCTTACATATTGAGAGTCAATTTGCAAATTTAGTTCTAATAGCTGTATACCAATCATATATGATGATTTTGATAAACCTTACGTGTCAAATATAGGTAAACAATTCAAATTTTGAGAAATTTGGATTTGGGATCTGAAAGAAAACAAAGCATTGAATCAGGTAGTTCTTCATGTTCTTGCTCTTCGCATGAAGGAGATGCATCTATGCTGGGTTGCCACAACTTCGCGCTGTTGTGAGTGTGAAGAAAATGGATAATTAAGTGGAAAAAATACTATTTGATTGTGTCAATTAATAATTCAGTGGAAGCAAAATATTTTGATGACTAATTGGTGTATGGGCTATGTAAATAATTTCCTAGAGATATATTCTAAGTGAACCAACATTTGAATAATGTCCTAGTGAAATATTTTGAGTAACCTAATATGATGAACAAGGTTTTGCTTATGCACTAATGGATGCAGCAAATAAGAAATGAGAGAGTTAAGTGCTAAATTATGATCAATTAATTAGAAGACAGATTTAACCTCACATGATAATATTTGGGATATCAATATTTTAAGAAAATATCCAATGTGACGAAATTAGAAGTTATGAGTGAAAAGTTTTCACAAAAGTAGGAAAAAAAATAATGGATTCACTTAAGGAATTGATGCCTTGGATTATTGATTCCTATAATACTCATTTCTTTCATTATTGTTACAAGTTGTCATATAGTTGATATGTTTCCTATCATGTCACACGCATGTCATGATCTTTCATACTAGCCTTGGTAGAGTAAGGCAGTGGGCTACATACAAGGGCGACATAGAACTCCTAGACATTCTACGGTAGGACACTCCATAGCACGACAACATTTTACATCTCGTAAATAAGGTAAAAAAAGATGCATGAAAACGCCGATGTATCTGGATGCATGTAGTCATCATTATTTGATATTGACACCATTCCAGTACTCTCGAGAAGATCTTTATGTTGTATTTTTTTTCGACGGAACATGTGCATTGTTGAGATTTGAATATCCAGGATATTCAATGGAGGGTCCTGCCATCAATGAAGATTGTGTGATATGTTTAGGCCAACACAAAATTTGTTATGATCCACTCCCAAATTAATATAGGGCGATCAAAAAACATCAATTTGTTTACAAGAAACTGGCATTGATGGCATGTCATGGCCTCTATATAGGTCCGTGGAAATATGAGAAGTAAGAAATGTGACACTACCCCGGTTACAAATCATTAAATAATGATGTAACCAAAACTCAACTAAACACCAGCATGTGACCATGCTACAATTACTATTAAATAAATTAAATTTAAATAGACAGTCTCAGGATTGGCCAAATTCTCCTAATTCGGCTTTGCCCATTAATTTACCTGCTCTATTTACTACAAACTACAAGGAAAGATATCTACCAATATAGATTCCAAATACTAATATCGAAATCATACAACAGTCTACAAACGGGGATCTCTGCTCAAATCCCAAATTGTGAAAACTCNTAATGAAAATTCAGGTTGTTTTGTTTACTCAGTATTGTCAAGACTTTATTACACTTAAAAGCAGAATTTCACCTTTTGGTTCCACCAATTGTGATTCCGTCATACATAAAATCTGCCTACTTGCAGAAGCAGACGTGGAATTGATTTTAAGATTCCACCAATGTCAAAACGGTAAGCAGATTCAAGGTTGCTACCGATTCTTTTGCTATCCATACCCTATCATAAGAGCTGGATTGCTTCCATTCATATGACTCTATAGTTCTTTTCTTATAACAAAAAATTAAAATTGGAATTCCCACACAGAATAATTTGTTTCTTGTAAGGCGTACAATAAAGGAATCCAAGCTGCCAGTTGCCATGACGCCCACAAGGTAAAAAGAAACAACTAAAATTTGTACGCCCAAACAAGCCTCAAAAACCGAATCCAATCACTATTTGTGTATAGTGGTGATAACCACTGAATCCCAGCTTAGAAATTCTACAACAAAATCTTCAGAGATTGTCGATTGCAACTAGAAACTCTAGGTGATGATCCTTGGATTCTCAGACTGAGCATAGATTTGGTTCGAAAAAATACCCCATTAAAGGAGATTTCTAGAATATTTTGCCACCCATTGAATTCTTATAACAGCAAGTAGATTCACAGATGGCACAAATGGGAATAACAAAAGTTCCTCACAACCAAGATCAATCCAAGTGAATCCATGATAGCAGCAAAAGACTCACTACAACTGAAAACTCTCAATCACATGACGAGAGGAAACCCAAAAACTCAAAAGGTACCCTCACTTTTAGGTTTTGTTTCGGCTTTAATACCATGTCAATTAGATTCAAATGACTAACCTTGTGAGGGTTCCTCTAATTATATAGAAAAAAAATGCCCTAATTACAATACCAAGAATTAGCAACTACATCAATTCATCCATCTACATAAGGAAGGTATCACTAGGCTACTGTTATAATATATATACAGCTGTAATACAAGAATCATGCCATAAAGATAGGCTATGGCATGATCATGGATGAAAATATCACTATCGGTTACAGCCATATTGATATCGGATAATACATATCAGTATTAAATATATTAAAAGCGAAAGAATTTTTATAAATCATAAGCTGACAAGAAATATTAGCCAATATATCAGTCAATTACTAAGATAATCAATCAATATTTTGAACATTGGCCGAAATATTATGATATATCTCCGATACAATGACATCATGAATTTACAATATATCAGGAAATATCAGTATCGAGAATCCAATAGCAAAATTTATTAGCCAATATTTCATTCCCTAGGCAATATATTTCATTCCTTAGCACACAATTATCTGTCATGGAGAAAATTTATAGAAAAAGAAGAGAGAACCTCACAAGAATTAAAAGCTAATTTTATGGAAAACTTGTATAAATGGGCATCACCCATGATCAAGACACAAGAACCATACTCTAAGATAGGGAGAAATTGCTTGGAGAATTTGGAGATTTAAGAAGAAGAAATATGCACAATTGCTTCAATCGGTTTTTGCTGCTACCAAATATTATGGCTGGAAATAGAGAATGCTTAGGGAATTTGTGGGGCAGAGTAAGCAATCTGCACAATTGTGCTTTATGCACTAGATTTTCTGGAGGTTCTAGTCAAATAGGCCAATTGAAGGCATGGGTATTCCTGAGTTTACCTGTACAGTTTACAAATTCACCAGTTCAGGAAATAATGAGGCTTATACTTACCCAATCTAAAGCCCACAGGATGACAATTTGGAGATGGTAAAAGACTACGAGGAAAACCATTCAACTACAAAAAGAAATGGCTCTCCAGCCAAAGCTATAATTCCACCAAATGACATCAACTGCATCACTGGATGACTTTAGACATAATATCAAAGAAAAAATTAGAAATCTAAGCTTGTGGGAATCAAATTCACCTCACTTCTGCTTTTATCCTTGTAGTTTGACTGCATCCATTTAAGTGACAAAGCTTTCATCCAAATGAGTGGAGAAAAGCATTTTAGGGCTAATTTATAAAATAAGGGATATTCCTAATTGTATGGATGTCAGGGTATTAAATTAATGAGCATGGTATGAAACATTGAGAAAGAGTAATTGAACAAACACTAAGACAATAAATGATAGCATACAAGAATCAAATTAGCTTTATGCCAGGGCGTTCAACCATTGAAGTTATGCATCTTCTAAGAAGGTTAGTGGAGAAATTTAAGAAAAAGAAAAGAAAATTACATAATTTTCATTAATCTAGTGAAGGTATATATAAGTTTCCCAGGAAAATCTTACGGTGGGTGTTCAAAAAGTAAAGAGTTGTCAATAAATATATAAATGTTGTCAAGGCTACAATGAAGAGATAATAACTAGTGTTAAAACTACATGAAAAAACATTGAGCATTTTCTTGTTATGTTATCATCACCAAAGGAATACTTTGAGACTCTATTTGTTTACCTTAGTAATCAACAAACTCAAGATAAATGCTAAAACCAATTCTCCTTCGTATATATAATACACGGACAATAATGTTTTGAAAGATTATTAAGCAGGACTAGAAGTAAAGTTAGCACGATGGACATAACCTCTAGATTCTTAGGGACTCGTGATAAGTTAAAAAAATACATAAAGTGCATTTCTAGACTGAGTAATTAGCAAATCAATTAAGGATCAAGATATTCCTAAAAACAATAAATTTCTTTACCTTGTATCTATAATTCAAAAAAAAATTGAGAAATCAATGATGACATGACAAAAAATTAATGCAAGTTGATTAAAATGGAAAAATACATCAAGCATACATGATAACTGAAATGTACCTCTAAATTGCATGTAAACTTTTATCAGATAGCTATTAAACCCTCTTTACTTTATAAATCAGAATTTTAGGTAATTAACAACATGAAAGGAGGTAACCAGCAAGCACTTAAACAACATCACACGAAGAAGGCATGCATCATTGAAATAAGAATGTTATTATGATAAGCGTGATCCTATATAAGATAAAATAAAGCATGATTATACTCATAATTGTTTAAAAATTGCAACTATAGAAGAAAAACGAAAGAATGGTGAATAATGTGGTTCCGACACTTGCACAAAGGCTAAATCAAGCACTGGGGAAGGAAGCAACGGAGAGGTGGCATAGAAAAACTTAATGAGGCATTAAAGAATGATATGAACTCCCTTCTGCTATCTCAGAATGTTGCACTAAGAATGAAGGAAACAAATTCATATATTGACCCTGTCTACAAAATCTTAAGACTTAGAATGTCATAATTGCTATTGTTGTTACACTTCTCATGGGATCTCTATGAGAAGCTTCCTAATAAAATTTGTGATGACCATACTATGCTTGTCCATCACACTGACTTATCATGCAAGGTAACCACACAAATCATTAATGCTATTTAATGTAGTCAATCCAATCAAAAAGAAGCTTAACACAAGCAATCGAAAATTCAAACTTAATAGTAGGCAGTGACTTACATGTCTGTAAATTCTTTTTTGAGACTTTCAGTGAGTACTTCTTTAATAGCTCTAAATTGACAAGGAATAGCCTAAGGTATTAACAACCAGATGTTAGCATCTTAACAAATAGATATGTCTGAATTGCAATACAACTAAAATAGCCAGATCAACATGATATATGAATGAAAGTACTCCACATTAGAAAATAAAAGAAATAAATAAACCTGATCCTGTAACGAGGATAGGGTTGAAGTATACTCCTTCGGAACCTGTCTCAAAGCCGCAACAAACTGGCCGGCTTTCACATAAAACCCCTTGTTAGCTTCACATAATTTCAAAAGTCTCTTAGCTGACTGCAGATGAACCTAGATCAAGCATATAGCCCATTGTTTGTTACATTTTCTTACACAAGGGAGAATTTCCCGTTAAAAATTACTGAAAGCAACTTTAAGCAAAAGCAACACCTTGGATATTATCACTCCATTAGGTTGTATGGAACAAAGGTCAGAAAAAATTAATATCTTGTTGCCCCACATCGAGTGTTAGAGGAGTTTGCCTTCACCTATGTATGATAAGTGAAATATTACTAATAGCAACAGTTCTGCCTTATTCTGGGGATACTGAGGACAAAGGGCCTAAGGAGATTGGATTGTTGGGGCAGTGGGCTGCTTAGGGCATTACATGCAATATCAGAGAGACCCATGACAGCAACCTGGGCCTTACAGACTTTCGAACCAATTAATGGCCTAGGCCCCGACAGGTGTTTTTACTTTGAGACTCAAGATCTATTATTAGGGCTGGTAGGGAGTACTCATATCCATTGGTATATTATGATAAGAAGTGGTGTATTCGAATGAGGCATAAAGAATCTGAGTAAATACAAGTGTTATTCTCTTCTCTAAGGCATTTTAAAGAATAGTCGTTCTTTAAACAGCCTTAAAAATCCTTGAATGACGTGATATCCCATTTATCTATTCACACTAATAGAACTATATAAAAATAGATAGTGTCCAAGGAGTGCTCTGGAATCATTTCTATGAAAGAAAAGGCCCCAGCGGATTAATTATTAGGTCAATGGCCTAATCTAGACAATAAGTTGCAGCTAAAAAAACCAGTCCTCAACAAAAATAATAATAATGTTTGTGATGGGTATCTAGGAAATGGGTTGGACCCAAAGAGCTATGAAATAAGCCCTGGATCAAAGAATCCAGATCCTGCACACACCGGACACAGACAAGAGGTCGTAAATTGGGATATCTTCTCGTAATACTCTCTAACACTCAAATCAATATCATGCTAACTAAAGTATTACACGAAAGATGGGAGAAGTGATGACCTCTCCTGTAGCAGAATTTGCGGTCGAATATGGTTAGGAGATGTTGCAGGGTCTTGGGAAAGACTAGCTCCGTGCCCTAGAAAAAGGCCCTTCTGAAGGAATCAGTAGACTGTTTCTCGAATATTCTTCCTAAGAGGGATAGTAATGATCTCTTAATTGAAATATTTTGAAGTTGACTTTGTGTTTCTTTCGGAAGAAGGAAAAGAGAAGAAAGAAAATCTTCAGTCATAAAATATTTTATACAAGTACTTGGACTTTGATATACTTGGGTTTTTAGCAAACTTATGAACTTATTAGCCTATTTTCTTAACTGGTGAAACGTGAACTTGATTTACTGATCAAACGACATATTTTCTTGATTCTAGGGCCTGATTGCCACTACCATGATTGTGAGATCAGTAGGTAGATTACAGATTGTATGTTAATTAACTAACATCCTATTTGCAAGTTCACCAATTCTTGAGAACAATATGTGCAAGGACATCAATGACTTAAGAACATCAGACATCTCGAATCTCTGACAATGCAGGCCATTTAGCATCTTAGGGCATTCTGACATCTCGGCCTCTAACAGCCTAGGTTTTCTAAGACCTCAGGTCTCTAACAATCCTAGACCCTGATCCTTTGGGTCAAATTCTAGGTTCGGATTATTCATTCAGGTCTGAATCTTACTGTTTTGTTCCTAAACCCAACACTAGCCCCCAGTCTTGAAGGACAAATTCAGGCATTAAGGTTGTTGACCTGTTTGTAACTAAATGCTTACAGTCAGGTTTTTCTTAGATGACACCTTTGCCTTTGAATGATGCCATCTCTGACTAGTTGACATCAGTTAATCATGAGTTTGGCCGCTTTTTAGTCAGGCAGAGTCAAAGCTTTGCCCAAATAAGCACCCTTGAATGCTAAAGAGACTTCTAGCTCAAAGCTAATTAATGCTTTCATACTATCCGAGACATTTTTGGTGCTTTTACCCCCAACATCTCAAATGCCTTTGTCTATTTAAAGTGCTCAAGAATTAATCATTCTTCACGCTTTCTTCTTTTCTATGCTAACTTTCTTCTACATGTTAATAACTCCCAAAAGATCATGTGTTTCTTTTTCTCGTTCTTTTGGCGAGGGTATTAGGTGATCAACTCGTCTATTTTGTCCAACCAGTTGGAGAGATAACAAGCACAGTTCCATATCCTATAGAAGTACTCGATGATTCCTCTATTCTAAGAGAGAGAGACTGTCTCCTCCATTATCAAAATGCATAACCATTTACAAGACCTCCTTGGTGGGAGGCATTAGGCATTAGGCTCTTAATAACACAATGGCTTGTCTCCATCCCATCAAATATCGGGAAGTCAATCTCTTTTGAGAAGACCCTCAGCCGTTTCAATGTAGCATTGATCCAATGAAACAATAACATCATAGCATACTAGCCGTTATTTAACAGAGAGTACACTAAGGTCTCGAGGTTGGTATGGAGATTGGCTGCAATTCCGCCACATCTACGACATTTCCCATTCTTCAAGGCAGGAAAAGGGGAGATTTGATTGTTGAGGGTGTTCAAATTGCTCAGGCTGCAACTGCAAGGAGGATGACTCATTTTGTCAAGTCTTCGGAGGACTTGCTGAGCTGAGATAATAACAATGTTTTGGCATCCATGGCGTGGTAGGAGCAGACTGTCAGGATAGTGTCCCCACCCTTCTTACGCGTGGTGGTTACATTTTAGCATACTTTTTCATTCTTCCAGCTGTGAAGCCATCAATGTCAATTTTAGTGCCTTCAGTTTTGGCTCTTTAAGCACCCTTTGCTACCACTTCAACTATCGCCATTATTGCCACCAAGTCCACTGTTCTATCATTGCTAGTCGTTGTGGACCGTCCTCCATTTTTGCTCCTGCAAGGCGCTTTTCGGAGCAAAATGCTCCTTTGGCACCTACTTCCCTTTAGTACACTACCAAGGATGTTATTTTCTCAGAGTCGGTTGATCCTTCAGCCACCACTCATGCTGAATCCATCGCCCTAGAGCCTTTTCAGAGCCCATTTATCTTGATGCTTGTGCCCACCATTAAGGAGGTCCTACCAGAGCCTGCTGTTGTTGAGTATGACGCTCCCACAGCAATTGCCACTGAGAAGGTTTTTCCAGAGCTCATTGCTTGACAGCAGGCTGCTTCCACAGAAACTGCTGTTGATCAGGTTTTGCAGGAGCCTACAGCTTCATATTTTTTCTTTTTTGCTATCGCAGAGCCTGCAAGAGGAGGTTTCAGTAGCCCATCACTCCCAAGGCTACCACTCTGTTCAGTCCATCAATGATAAGCGCTTTTCGGAGACTTCTGCTCCTGTGACTAACTCCCATTGAGTCTAGCATTTCCTACAGAGACTTCTTCTGCAAGCAATGCTCGTCCCCCTCCAGGCCAGCCTAGGTCACCATCTGACACTACAAGACCAAAGGAGATGCCTTTTGAGCTTCTAGCCGATGCTTCTATGGAGTCCATCAAGAGGGTGAGTTATCCTTGATAAATTATCTTTGCTATTGGTTTCTCATATGCTGGGACTGACTGTTTCCTGTGAAAGTTTCCTGGGTGCTGCCACAACTCAAGTCAATGTCAATGGGATGTTACATTTTAAGGATGAGATGTTGTGTAGGCATGCTCTCAGGTTCAGCCTGAGGTCCTTGCCACTCTTAGATCAAAAGTCGATCAGCATCAATCAGAATGCAAGAGGTTGATAGTCTGAGACACCTTGCTCAGTGAGGGTTGCGACAGCAGAGACAAGGGCCCATGATGCTAAGATGAAGATGGAATTTGCTGAGAGGTGAGCCGAGACTATGGAGGAGCGTTTAGGTGCATCTGAAGTACAGGTGGAGGAGGTCGAGAGATTGGCTGCCAAGGCTCATTCATATATCGAGGCCATTGTTGCAATGTTTAGGTTTCAGCATTGTAGGGAAGTCGCTCCAGGGGACGAGACTACATGGAAGGCAATCTTGGTTTGATCCCAACTCCACAGGGAGATTGATTGACAGGTTGCATTGGATGAGATAGGCCCTACCCTAGTGTCTCATTGTGATATCAATTTCCATCTCTACCGGCAGATGGTCGCCATGCTCATTTCTGGTCTTCCATTGGGTCACCTGAACCCACAGAACTTTAGCATATTGATATCACAGAGATGGTGGATTTTTACATTGTTGGAGGTTCTCAAACAGATTCCACCAACCTTGCTAGAGCTACTGACCCAGACAAGGGACCTGCTAATCTTTCTCCTACTGCAAATTCATAGGATACTTGTAAATATTTTCTTTTCTTTATTTTCTTATATTTTGTATAGATTGTGCAAAATTGTTCAGGACTAAGAGTATTAGGAATGGTCCTTCCCAAACTAGAGACAACTTATTCCTATGGGTCGTTCTTCTAGTGGCTTTTATGTACTGAGGACTAAGTAACCAGCTCCAAAAGTTCACGCCATTACCTTAATTGTTTCGAAGGAAAGTCTCCAGTTCTTTCTTGAAGTTTGGGTCTGACTCCTTGGAATCTAAAGGATCTTGTCCAAGTTGCGCAGGAATCTGATACGATCTCCATGGCGGTGACGAGTAATCGCCGACGCTGATGATGAAGATGCTACGGAAGGGGAGATCAGCAGAGGAGGGGACGAGTGAAACGGACGAGATTGCCGTGAAAGAGGGAGAAGGTTAGGGAAAGTAGGGAGAGGGAATCGAGGGAGAGAAAAGCAGAGAAGAGAGTGAGAGAGAGCGAGAGACACAGAGGGGAAAGTAGAGGCAAAATATTCCTTGATTCCTTCTGCCGAAGCCACATGAGTATAAGTAACAACAGAGTGTAGTAATCAAAACAGAAAACAAACCAAACAAATAAACAGCCCACGTGTACAGTTAAGTGGGAAATGAAAAATCAGAACAGCATATCAATTAAGCAGGTAACTAGTCCACTTCGTTTTCAGTAGCTCCAAATCCAGCCCGGGTATAATTCCGCAATTTCAGGGGTGGCTGGGTAGTCCGGGAGCTCCTCCTTGTAATTTGTGACTCCGTCAACGCCGTAACTTTTCGATTGATCAAGCCGGTAACAACGCGTACGTAACATTGCCGTTCCCATCAAAACAACCTTATCCTCAAGGTTGATCAAGTGAAGGGTTGCAAGTAGATAAATGCATTTGAATTTCTGGGGTTTCCACATACCATGCATGAATGCCCTGATCACGGCATGCCCACCAAAAGTGTAGAGGATATTGGTGGCTCCTGTGAAATAGGGTTCCCTCTTTGTAGGACCCGAGTGGGTCACACCTTGCACCTGCCCATGAACGAATGCCACGATAGTCAAGTACAAAGCTGTGTAGATGGTCATTCCAAGGCCAAGGAAGGACCCAATCCTGTAATTGTGAAATGAGGGTATGAAGACTATTGTGGCACAGCATGCCCCAAAATTGTGAGCCCAGGTTCTCTTATCTAACCGGTCATTTATGGAGTATATGTTGCTTGCGCAGGCTATAAGCTGTATGACCGTTCCCAAGAGAAGCAAAATGCAATTGGAGGCCAATCCAATCCCTTTCCAGTATGGCCCCAACAGAACAGCCAACACCTCAAACCATTGAATGACATGATTCTTGAAGCTGGCGCCTTCTCTTTCTCTTCTGTTACAATACTCGATGTAATGAACACTGATAATGTAGGCAGTCCAACTACCAACCAGACCATAGAAGACTTGAAACAGCAGCCCTGAGAGCATCCCCATTTGAGAGAAAGAGAATGGTAACGGCAGTAACCCTTGAGCCGCCTGATTTGATGCACAACTGGGCCAAACATCATAAACAGAGCCTCCATCACCAACTACCAGTGTCGTTCTCCCAGTTCCATCTTTCACAAGTCTCGTAATCAGGGCCTTCGGCTGAAGAGATGAGCAACAGTAGACAATTGATGCACAGCCCAGTGTAAGTTCCAGGAGACCACAAGTGATCTTAGGCAGCAAACTGTCAATATTAGCAAGACTAGCTGATTGGTTCTCAATATGCACGAAGCCATTTTCAGACTTGGTTTCCACTTCCATCTCTGCTCGTGTGATTGCATCATCAATTGCAGCAGCTTTCCCAGACTCCATCTGGATCGCCTTTGAACTCTTCCCCTTTGTCACATTGGCCAGTTCAGCCACTTCCATCCTCTGAGCAGAGTGAAGGTCCTCAGAGATCCCATTACTGGTATCATTTGCCCTGTCAGAAGGAAAATCACCCAAGCTTCTCAACCTGAGACAGCCCTCAGTATCACCTTTGGCTTCATCAACACAAGCATTTTGGCCACACTCGGCTCTACTGGCTTTACAAGGAACATGGGATTGTCGACATGAAAATTCACCATTATCGTGGTTTCCATCAAGTGAACGTTTGCTGTTTTTCATGCATCGTGAGGGAATGTGATTGGCTAAATCATGCACATCACAAGCAGCATCAAGTTTAAGCTTCTTTCCATACAGGCCACCGTTATCCATATTGCTCAGGGAGCCTTGGGCATGATTTCCAGTAACGTCAACTGTCTTTGTTGAATTTTCTTGCAACATTTTGCATTTTATTTTTGGAGAAGTCATGCTTCCTCTTGCGGGTGAGGCTTTACCATAAATAGTAATCTCATCAAGACCACCAATTTCGTTCAAGGCTGCAGCAATAATTGCAGTATGAGCCTGAAATTCCCTGGTTGAAAAATCTAGCAGACTGTCCAGGATCCTTCTTGTGAATACAGGCAATGCCTCGCAGCAATTCCAGCTCAAAATGTGGGCACTAATAGGAAGGAATGAATGATTGAAACACATGGAAGCTTGCTTTGGAATGTGACTGCATGCTGTCCCAGATTTCTCTGTCGGATGAGTCATGGCCATTTGTGTGTAGCAATGGTTGTAGGAACTCCCTGATTCCAACAGGGACTGCTGGGAGTGAAAACACCCATGGGCAATATAGAATTGGGCGTTTCTATTGTCTAGGACCGCAGCCAGAACAACGAGATAAGTCCAAGAAGTGTCATCAAATATTTTTGAGTCCGGGATGATTGGTTTTGCTTGTCTTTTATTCCAATCTCGAACGTGAACTTGCCAGCCGGGGTGATGTTGTTCGATCACACCTGCCTTCCCAATTTGCCCCAGAGGCTTGGCTCTAAAATCCGAAGACAGGGTATCATGACAGCTTGCATTCAAGTCTCTAACTCCAACATCCATAATGGAGTCAACAGTAGGACTGTTAGCACCAACAGATGCACAATTGTAGGCGTATAGCGCCGCACCCCCGAGGACCACCCCAGTAAGGTTAGGACTACACGAACCAATTATATTTGCAAATTTTGTGAAGACTAACAGGGAAGGAGGAATGTGATGGACATAAATCATGATCAATGACGGAACGTGAAGCATAGGGGGGTTTGCAGACGGTCCTGGGTGCTCGATGTGGTTTAGTGATGGTCGGATTTCAGTTGGTTTAGTGGACATATCGCTGATGATTGGAGTTTCTGGACGAGTTGGGTCGCCTTGAGACAATGGGTGAACAATTTCAGTGATGGAGGTTTGAATTGGTTCAGTAGTGGAAACGTTAGAGATGTTACCGGTTGTAGGTGACAATTCAGTTGGATCTGCTCGAGGCTGTTGTAGGTGGATTTGGTTCAAGGGAGGAAAAAGGTCCGTGTGACCGTGCCGAGCCTGTGTGGTGGTAGAAACGGCGGAAGCAGGTCGAGCAGCAAGGGATTGTACTGACGCATTGCTCGAAGTAATGGCAGCTTGAGGAAGATTTGCAAAAGTGGAAGCACAAATGGTGAGTTGAGGTAAGTGTGATTGTACGGCACACACGGTGGGCAAAATTGCCGGTTGGGAAGAGTGGCGATACGAAACGATTGGAGTGACTGGTAGAACTGGTGGGGGAGAAGTAGAAGGAATCACAGAAGGTGAGGAGAATGTAGCAAGGTATGAACGCCACGGTGGTTCAACGAATTGTTTCTCGANCCTTCCTGTGCTAGAAAAGGTCCTTGTGAAGGACTTAGTACTCGAATACTCTATCTGAGAGTGACAATAATAATCTCTCGACTAAAGTATCTCAAAGCCAACTCTATGTATAACTTTCTGAAGAATGAAAGAAGTGAAGGAGAAGTAGAAGAGTCTTCTGGCTTAAAACAGCTTGTGGAATTACCAAGGCTTCACTGGACTTGTGCTTTTAGCAAACTTAAGCACTTGTTAGCAAGTTTGAACTTATTGTTTCTATGCAGAGGGGCCTTGTAATTATAGAGGCAGTAGGCCTATCATCAGAATGGTCATTTCGGCATGTTAGCGTAGGATCATGGGGCATGAGGGAAGTATTCCTAACCGGTGAAACGTGGCCTTCATGCACTGGTCAACCAACATACTTTCCTGATTTCCAGGCCCGATTGTCACTACGATGATCGTGGGATTAATAGAAAGACAGCAAACTTTATGTCAATTACTTTACCTCTAATTTGTAGTTCCCTTGCTGACGTTCACATAATGCACTAGTCAAAAAGAATAATACGTGCAAGGATGAGGGTCACTTAATCGACCAACTTTGGCATTTGTGAGAATATGGCATATCAAACCCTCAGACATCTCACATCTGACATTGCGGGCCATCCAACCTCATCTGAACTTATCACATCCCAGCGTCCACAACCCGGGACTTCTGACACTTTGGGTCCTGCCAATATGGGGCCATTGACTCTTCGTGTCTGATCCTATTTTCAGAATATCCATCCGGGTCCCCATCGTATTGTTTTGTTGTTGGGGCCATCACTTGGTTTGGTTATTATGTTTACATTAACAAACGTATAGGCTTTTGGCTGGTATAGTCACCGTGGATACGGAGGATGATTAAGCCATCGAGATGGTGGCCTTGAACGTGGTGGTACAATTAACTCGACGGAAGTTTATTTTCCACGCAAATGAAAAAATTGCTTCCACGAAATGCATGGCTCTGCCGGCGGCGAAAACATAGAAAAACAGGAATACCATTTCAGGAAAATTTTCCGTCTCGCCAAACAGAATTGCGTTTCTGGCAGCACAAACCTCAGATAATGCTCGCCGATACTCGTCCGTATCCTCTGACAGTCCATGTAGAGTGTACTTGTAGTTGACAGCATTTGAAGCAATCTGCAACACAAAACCAAAAATGAATCGACTGTTCGGAATCAGAAGTGTAGTCAAAGCACTGATAATGCAAGTTAGAAGAGAATCGGACAGTGAGTAAGGCGCGAGACGTGCGAGCAAGGCCGTTGAATCCAACACTAATTTCATCTGAAAAATGAGTAACAAAGCGAGGCGAATAGTCCGAAGAAGAGAAAGCAACGACGCCGGCGGCTTTCAGCAGGCAGAGAAAGGCTTCTTTGGAGGGAGTCCTGAATTTTGCTCTCATTGCTCCGTGCGAGCGGCGACGGCTGCTAACTGCCACTGTCGGTGGCCCAGCGATCGGCCTTCGTCTGGAAACAATTTCTCTGTCCGGATGGGGGGTTGATTTATCAAGTTTGTTTTCATTATTCTCGCTTCAGCTCATTGTATTTTCTTGATATTTTGAAGATAGTTATTGGTTTCTTTTGTGGTTTTTTTGTAAGCAATGTATTTGAAACGAATGTTTTGAATAGATTTCAAGAGATGCGATACGTCCGAGAATGGGACAAATGTTTATAAAATATTTGATTCGGTGTTAATATGATATAGTTGTTCTCTCAGTATCTTAACTGTTTATTTTTTTTATATTCTTACCTTATTTCATGATGTGTTTTATGGTGCTCAGGGTATGTCATAGCATCTATATTTTTATTTCAAGTCGACAAAATATTTGAAATTAGGATATAGATTTTGTACAAATTTACTTATTCAATTTAAGTTTATTTACCAAAAATATATATTGATGGGTACACCAGTAATGGGCTGGCCTAAAGAAAGGTCAACAGAAGCCCAAGAAGTCCGGTCAACATTCTTTCACGGCCCAGTAAGAAAACAGGCCCAGGAATTGAAAAGCGCAGGACGGTCAACGTTGGCGTTGACCGTCCTGGCGGCCAACTCACTCAAGGACGGTCAACGCAATGTTGACCGCCATTGTCCAGCCTGATTAGGTCTTTAGAGGCTTTACTACAGTGATGGGCCTATTCCATTCTGGCCCACAGCGCACCAGTTGATCGCCAGCCATTCTCCCTTCGTTCTCCACGAAGGCGGCCAACACCATTGACGGTCAACTCAGATGTTGACCGTCCGCACCCTATACATTGAGCCCAAATAACGCCTTTCTACAGTAATAGGCCTGCTCCGTTTGGGCCCACCACTCATCAGACGGCCAATCACAACTTTCCACGCGTCTCCCACGATTTCAACTGGCGCCAAAAGGGATATCAGCAATCTTGACACCTCCCATATAAGNTACCCCCCCCCCCCCGGCCACAAAGGGAATCCAGCCTATCTGGTCTGATTGGCTAGCTAATTCCCCTAAAAGATCTACCTTTCAATTCCTTGAATTCCCCGCTCTACATTTGTAGAGGAGGTGGCTCGACTTCAAACGTTGAGAAAAGTTCCTAGCCAGATATGGTTGGGAGATACCTAGGGTTTCGGTGCAAATGGCCAAGGTCAGAGATATAGATGCAAGACCCCTCCATCCTACAAGGTCCGATTCCCACACTCCTCAAGCCTAGGATTGCAACGCTCTAGCATGGTCTCTCTTTCTCCAATATCAACTTGGACTTCCAATTAGGTGGCACCTGCTCTGTCATGACAACTTTACAACTTCTAGAAGGTTGTCAATGTGAGGGCACCTTCCCCAAGGTGGCCTTTCTGTGTGCCCTTCTTCAGGAATATGACATCTGAGAATCAGACTCTAATAGGTCTAGGTTGATCGCTTACTTTTTTCAAGAGCATTTTGACCACCTAGGACATCTCTAAAAGTTGGGCAGCCACGTGGCCAAGATTGAGATTTGCTAGCAGTTGACCGCCACCATGACTACCACTGTCATGCGAGGTACTTCAGTAGGACCGTCCCATGGGATGACCATATCCTCAAGTGTTAACCACATTGAATTTGGAAAGGTTTTCCTATTGAGATAGATGCATCTGTAATTTGTGTTTGAGAAAAATGTGTGATTAACTTGTTCCCCACAGATGACACAGTGATGTGTACCTAGAAAAAGGGTTTTGACTTGAAGAGCTATAAAGCAAACTCTTAATCAAAGAATTCAGATGTTACACACAACAAATGCATATAAGAGGTCGTAGAGTTGCAATACCTCCTTGGAATACTATACGACGCTCAAGTCAGTATTGCACTAGCCAAAATAGAATGCAAGAGATTAGAGGAACTGCTATTCTTCTGGAGCGAAAATGACAATCAAAGATAGTGAGCAGATGTAATAGGGTCTTGTGGAGGATTACCTTCCTGTGCTAGAAAAGGTCCTTGTGAAGGACTTAGTACTCGAATACTCTATCTGAGAGTGACAATAATAATCTCTCGACTAAAGTATCTCAAAGCCAACTCTATGTATAACTTTCTGAAGAATGAAAGAAGTGAAGGAGAAGTAGAAGAGTCTTCTGACTTAAAACAGCTTGTGGAATTACTAAGACTTCACTGGACTTGTGCTTTTAGCAAACTTAAGCACTTGTTAGCAAGTTTGAACTTATAGAGGCAGTAGGCCTATCAACAGAATGGTCATTTCGGCATGTTAGCGTAGGATCATGGGGCATAAGGGAAGTATTCCTAACCAGTGAAACGTGGCCTTCATGCACTGGTCAACCAACATACTTTCCTTATTTTCAGGCCCGATTGTCACTACGATGATCGTGGGATTAATAGAAAGACAGCAAACTTTATGTCAATTACTTTACTTCTAATTTGTAGTTCCCTTGCTGACGTTCACATAATGCACTAGTCAAAAAGAATAATACGTGCAAGGATGAGGGTCACTTAATCGACCAACTTTGGCATTTGCGAGAATATGGCATATCAAACCCTCAAACATCTCACATCTGACATTGCGGGCCAACCAACCTCATCTGAACTTATCACATCCCAGCGTCCACGAACCGGGACTTCTGACACTTTGGGTCCTGCCAATATGGGGCCATTGACTCTTCGTGTCTGATCCTATGTTCCGAATATCCATTCGGGTCCCCATCGTATTGTTTTGTTGTTGGGGCCATCGCTTGGTTTGGTTATTATGTTTACAATAACAAACGTATAGGCTTTTGGCTGGTATAGTCACCATGGATATGGAGGATGATTAAGCCATCGAGATGGTGGCCTTGAACGTGGTGGTACAATTAACTCGACGGAAGTTTATTTTCCACGCAAATGAAAAAATTGCTTCCACGAAATGCTTGGCTCTGCCGGCCGCGAAAATATAGAAAAACAGGAATACCATTTCAGGAAAATTTTCCGTCTCGCTAAACAGAATTGCGTTTCTGGCAGCACAAACCTCAGATAATGCTCGCCGATACTCGTCCGTATCCTCTGACAGTCCATGTAGAGTGTACTTGTAGTTGACAGCATTTGAAGCAATCTGCAACACAAAACCAAAAATGAATCGACTGTTCGGAATCAGAAGTGTAGTCAAAGCACTGATAATGCAAGTTAGAAGAGAATCGGACAGTGAGGAAGGCGCGAGACGTGCGAGCAACGCCGTTGAATCCAACCCTAATTTCATCTGAAAAATGAGTAAGAAAGCGAGGCGAATAGTCCGAAGAAGAGAAAGCAACGACGCCGGCGGCTGTCAGCAGGCAGAGAAAGGCTTTGGAGGGAGTCCTGAATTTTGCTCTCATTGCTCCGTGCGAGCGGCGACGGCTGCTAACCGCCACTGTCGGTGGCCCAGCGATCGGCCTTCGTCTGGAAACAATTTCTCTGTCCGGATGGGGGGTTGACTTATCAAGTTTGTTTTCATTATTCTCGCTTCAGCTCTTTGAATTTTCTTGATATTTTGAAGATAGTTATTGGTTTCTTTTGTGGTTTTTTTGTAAGTAATGTATTTGAAACGAATGTTTTGAATAGATTTCAAGAGATGCAATAAGTCGGAGAATGGGACAAATATTCATAAAATATTTAATTCGATGTTAATATGATATAGTTATTCTTTCAACATCTAGACTGCTTATTTTTTTTATACTTGATGCGTACCTAGATCCGACTTCGAACAGATTCGGATTCTCCGGGTGGATGTTGATC
>JAODPA010096997.1:491-22192 GCA_025585075.1 Nepenthes mirabilis
TTAAAAAAAACAAAAAAAAAATAAAGAAAAACAATATTACATGACATTAATATATAATCTCTTACAATAACAGACAGCTGAAATTTTTATTGGCATTCGAACTCCCTCTAGACGAAAGAGCAGATTTTCTTAGACCAAAAACATAAAAATAAAAATAGAAAATCATTACTTGGTTGCAATTTCTAATAAGATTGTAAAATTTGCAAAAGAGCTCCCGTTGGGTGGTCGGACAGCCTCTTGAGCAACTTTTCCAAGCCTTGTTATATTTTTCTTGAGTTTCTTCCCTTCGTCACTGTGCAACACCAGCTCCAAGCACTTCCTCACCCCATCCCTCGTAAGCACTCCACCTTCAACTTGAACACCAATCTCCCAAACCACCTCCGCTAGTCGCCCGATCAGCATGTTGTCCGCTAGACAAGGGCGGCCGATCATCGGAACTTTCGCCGCCATACACTCAAGCACAGAATTCCAGCCAAAATGAGTAATGCAAACACCCACCGCCCCATGCTCTAACACTTTGAACTGTGGCACCCAAGGCAACACCATTCCCTTCCCCATGTTCCTCTCAACAAACCCCTCAGGCAAAAACTCCTTCATGTCCTCTTTGAGCGACCATAAAAACTTAATCCCGCTTTCTTCAAGCGCTTCCCCTAAGGCTGTGATCTCGTCCTTGCTTAGCATAGCCACGGAGCCAAACCCGACATATGCCACGCTATTGACCTCTTGCTCGTCAAGCCACTCGAGGCAGCTTTCGGCTGAGCCTTTGGGATGTTTCTGCTGCATTAGTAGATTCATAGGGCCGACGTTTATGAATCTTCGGAGCTTCGAGTTCAAGTCATCTGTAATAGCAGGGTCCAACTCCTCGAAGGAGTTGGCAAAGACTAAAGATGCCCGATATAAAACTTGACCCATTTTGTGAAGGATTTTAGAGACTGGAGATTCTAAATTTCCTAATATGACACCATCTGGTAGGTCTTGGATTCGAATCCTGGACATTCCTGGAATAAATGTTAACGCTTGATCTTTTCCGACATCAGCACCTGATCAAACTTACATTGAGATTAATTAGTATATGATTTTTGGGGGATCTTAATTAATTGATATGATTTACAATTTAGATCTTCATTTGCTTCTTTCTTTTTCTAACTTTTTTGTGTAAAATTTACATCCTTACAAGTTCCGAAAAAGAGTTTCAACCGTTGAATATATAGAGTTGCAAAGAACCCTAAAATACTAGTTCGATAATAAAAAGGTGGTCATTGTTAGTAAGGTCAATGACCAAGTAATTTTATTCTTTCACTAAATCTATTAAAATTTTATTATATATACATACCTTCAATTCCAACCCTCTCTCTAATGAGATCAGTGTTGATATGAGTAGACAGTGAATGCCCCCCAGATGTCCAGCACACCACCCACGGTACTGCTGCCGCCTCCGCCATCTGCTCGACGAACCACAGGAACCCATCACTCACCATACAACTCACCCTCCTCCCTGTCTCCGCCTCTGCCACAGCCACTGCCTTCCTCAGGGTCTCAGGCGCCTCTGTCATAAAGAGTTCGATTTTCTCTTGTGGCTTGCCCTTGAACACATACCCTTCTTGCACGCCGTCCCAAATATCACATCTCCGTATGTTGTTCTCAATAGTTTCTCTCTCTCGAGGCCCTAAAAAAATGCAGCCGTTTGATTGGGCTGTGTTGAAGAACGAGAACACAGTCGTCGGTGCAGAGGCGGCTAAGCGGCGGGTGATCTGGAGGAGAGAGGTGGGGTGGCTGGAGAAGGGGAAAGCGAACAATGCCACATGTGAGGCGGCCCTGCCGTCAGAGGGCATCGTGGCGTTGGACATCTCCATAAGTAGCCAGGGACACAAATTAGAAAGTAGTGTGAGCTTTATAAAGACTTCCTATTTTTTCTCAATCCGGCCGTTAAAAAATATATATAAAAGCTAAAATTTTAATTAAAGTAATTACTTTTTAAATGAAAAAATATATATTGTGTTTGATATTGAATGTATATTACTATTGCAGGACCCACCTTCCCTTTTCAATAGTAATGGGTTTGGTCCAAGATGAACAACCCAGTGCTCGATTAAGTAAGAAATCAAATATCTACATCCCAACAGAAAAAACTAAATACCAATCAAGTATTAGTATTCAAATATATGAACCAAGGGTATGATCTAAATAACTAAATATTAAATGATCATAACGAGCTGTTTAATAGTTGGATACAAAGAGCAATTAAATCGATCTAATAACTGGTAGCAAAGTAGTCTTGTCACTTAATTGAGATGGCCATTTGCAAGTAATATCTCTCATCACTGATCCAAAGAGGCATTATATACATATTGATTCTAGGCGCCAACCAACTAAATAGTACCACTTACTACAAATATAGTCTCTTCCTCAATGAAGAGGAGAAGAAAACAAAAAAAGCTACTCAGTTAGACGAGTGCACAAAAAGAAGCACTGTCCTCCGTATATACACTCATGCACATCCTCTCTAAATTTTCGTATCCGTTTTCTTATATCTTTCATATTCGAATAGAAAGTTCACTAATTTGAATGATAGAAGATATATCGGAGAGCGAGTCTCGTATACTTCTTATCAGTAGCTTATTTTATTGTAGTGCGTAAGATCTAAATTGAGAGCTATGAAGATCAGACCCGTTTGTATTCAGATATTCAAACAAAGTAGTTGGTTTTTTAATTCTAACTATAATCTGAATTCTCAAGACGTATCATCAGTCCCATTTATGGGAACAAGATAATCAATCAACTCATTTGAGATGAAGAATATGTTCAATACCAGGGCCTAGACAAGCATACCACCCAATGATATCATTTCTCATGACGACGACCTAACAGAGGATAGTCATGAAAATACTCATTAGGCCACAAATATAAACGTGGAGACTCTGGTAGCTCAGATCAACTCCATGTCCAAGGTCCTCAAGTCTCTTTGGAACAGATTAGAGGGACAGCTATTGGAGGCTCCATCCTCCGATTCTCAAACTTTTGCATTTAGAAGTAAGAACCGAAGGAAAAAGCAACCATCTAATTTCCTGAAGATCTCAAAGCTCGAGAAGCCTTGAGTAATAGGATCCAGACTCGACTGGATGGTTGAATAAATTTTAAAACTCAAAAGGAAAGCCCAAAATGACAAAATTCATATTGTTCCCAAGAAGAGGGAAGACCTTCAGCTTGTGACGAAACATTATGTAATACTCTTCTGAGAAAAGCCCCTAGTTGATAGGTTTTACATGCTAATCATTTAGAGTTGAGGATATTTCTCAATGTAGAATAGGTTGCGTCCATCTCTCATGTGGAGAAAAGAGTTAGAAAGATCTAGCAATAGCTGTTCTGAGGAAACACGGATAGATACTTGGTGGACCTAGTTAGGTTGCCATTCACGAGAAAGATCAATATGTATCGACTCCCTCTCAAGTTCAAAATGTCAACCCTGGAACCCTACAATAAAAATTTTGATCTAAGGACCATTTGGATCATTTACATAGGTTGATGGGATTTCAGGGCCTAGATGATCTATATAAGGTCCGAGTCATTAATTTATGATAATCATGATTAATTAAACTTATATAATTAAAATTGAGGTCAAAGGATATAAAAATATTGAATCAAAGAGTTAAGATTGGATCGGATGACTCAGTGTCTAAAGGAGGCCCGACCCGCGCATGAGTGCCAAAACCCATGGGCCTAGCACTTGAGGCACGTCCAAGTCACGCTTGAGTGCCAAAACCCATGGTCCAGCGCTTGACGCACACCTAAATCTATGTTCAAGTGCCATCACCGTATAAATACAGCACCTAAACCGATTTTTGTCATTTGTTAGGAGATTTCAGAGAAGAAAGAGAGAGAGACGAGAAGAAGAGAAGAGAGAGAAAGCTTAAGGAAGCTCAAATTACGTGAATCAAGGCATAAATTTTGATAATTTGGAGTCAAGATAAGTGCACTCTAAATTTATTCTTCTGTTGTTGTTGATCTTTTCTAATTTTCATGAGCAATTCTTATTCCATTGCTCTTATATATCATGAATTTCAAAGCTATAATAATGTTGTTTAGCATACATGTTTAATTTTCCTTATTTTGATGGAAATATGTATAAAAATTATGTCTAAACTCAAGTAATCATATTAACTTATTGAGTTCTGCAATTATCCTTTCATGCATGTCTAAAAACTTAATATTATGCTTTCGTATGTATGAAATCTAAACTGAATGTTCTTGCATGACTATAAAGTGCTGAGTAGAAGTTCCTACATGTTAAATTATATACTACATGTTCAGAAATTTGATAGAAAACTCTACATGCTTGCTGATTTCTACAAGCTACTGAAAATTTAACTTCATGGACTATTGTTGATTTTGCAATATACTTATTGAATTTTGTTGCATTAAGCTCTAAAAATAATTCTACATAATTAAAGACATCATGATTCAGTGTTTCAAGTTAACAAATTTTAGAATTATATGGAATACTTTATTTTTATATTAAGAAATTATGGGCTATTTTCTAGAAGGTGAAAACTAAGAATTATGAAAAAAAAAGTGTAAACTTTTCCTAAGAATAAGTATTGGACCATGGATAGATTTCAACATGTAGTATATTATAACATATCTTAATATATTATCGTAGTATATCGATATCCAAACCTATCATCCGCAGGTAAGAAGTGGCGTTCGGCCCTGTCTATAGAGTGAATATAGACGGCCCACTTATAGGTCTTAAATAGTAGCGTATAACATTTGGTTCTGTGAGAATATACACATTTAGGCTTTGATTGTCCGCTTTTTTAGTTGGTAAGATCTACTAACCATGACTCTTAAAAAAATAAGAATTTAGTATATTTTGATAATAATAATTGGATAAGAACATGATAGGAAAAATCTAAAATTTGCGTACATTGATTTCCCGCACAAGTATCATATCATTACATTAAATCATGATCCATATTCCTACTGATATGTTTTTAATACAAAGATATATATGTTCGTTGTTATATTATGTGTCTTACGGAGTTTTTGGCTCACTTATTATTTTTACTAACCTTTCAAATAAGATGCACGAGTTCTTACCAGATGAATAAGTTTGAAGATCGGCAGAGGTTGAAGAGTTTAGAATATCTATAATTATGGACCTTGATGTTGTTTAATAGTTTCAGATAATATTTAATGTATTATGCTATGTTTCGGATAGTGTTTAGATATCTAAAAATTGTTGTATTATTGTTTTCGAATAATAATTAAATGGTCTAATGTCGTATTGTAGTCTTTGGTTGATGTTTAATGTATCAGTTTGTGTTACCAGATAACTTTTAAACTGGTTGGATGATGTAATTAGTTGATGTTTTTAATTCCAGATAGCAAGTTGTGATTCAGTTTAAAGATTGTCGTGATCTTATAATTTATTTTAGGTTGTCAGTTATCCATTGATTTGATGTCAGTTTTGGTTTGATAGTTATGGTTTGTCAGCATGTGCATTTGTTGTCCGACTGTGGTATGTATGATTTATTTTTTCACAAATTTCGTACTCTGATTATGTATTGAGTGACATCATTGTGTACGTAATGTCCAATGTCACAGTTGAGTCGGTGCCGGTGTCACATGAGACGTGGCAATGTTTGGGTCATATTTATGATACTCTATTTATTTATTTGTGGTTGATCAATGTATTAACGTAAAGTTTACGTTCGAATGTTAATTAGAGGATAATTGGTTAATTAATAATGATTTGATTAAGTGTTAATTATGAGATCGGAATTTGGGATGTGATAAAGTTAAAGTGGTATCAGAGAAGTCGTAAGGAAATGTCTTAGTTGGTCTAAGGATTGAGTTTGATTGATTTCAGTTTAAGGTTCTAATTGATTTATATTTTTGTGATAGGACTAAGAGGTGGCAGGACACGGAAACATCGTTGGACCAAGCTCTTGCCCAGATTATGAGGAAGAGTATTTGAACATCATGGTGAGGATGACAGATGTGATGGAGTCAATGGTTTGAGGTCAGAATAATCTAAAGCCTATCCTAGCCCCGGTGAATTCAAGAACTACGACATATGATCGGTTTACCAACAAACAAGTATCATAATTCATGGGAAACTCAGATCTGACAAAGGTGGAGATTCTGATTTGAAGGATCGAGAAGGTTTTTGCAGTGATTCGATATCCGGAGAGGACAAGGTGATGTTTACTACACACAAGCTTGAAGGCGAGGCAGACCATTGGTTGTCCATGAGAAAGTAAGCTTTGAGTTTGGAAGATGATGAGATCACGTTGGATATGTTCATGGAGGCATTCATGGACAAATATTTTCCTATGAGTCTTCGAGAATAAAAGGAGGATGAGTTCACCTTCTTGTGGCAAGGAAATTGGATGGTGGCAGAGTACGTTACTAAATTTATCGAGTTGTCCCGCTATGCCCCGCATATGGTGCATGATGAAGCAAGAAAGGCAAGAAAGTTCTTACAAGGCTTAAAGAGTGAGATCTGGAGGAACTAGTTACTTTGAAGTTGAGGACATATGGTGATGTGTTGGACCAAGCTCTTTTGTTTGAAAAATGTGCTGGAAAGAGAAAGATTTTTTGAGAAGAAGACCGCTAGCAAAGGAGGGCAAAGTTCTTGTCAGAGTTTGGGATCAAGAAGATCCCCTAGGAAGGAAAAACTGGTGGTAAAAGGAAAGAAAGGAGCTAAAATTTAGGGTATACCGAACCCACAACCAATAATGCTCGTATGCCCATATTGTGGTAAATTACATGGATGGAGGTCATACTACAAAATTTTGAGAGCTTACTCCAACTGGGGTCAGCCAGGCCACATAATCAAAGATTGCCCTCGTCCTACGAGGCCAACAGCAAGGAAGCCAAGTGCTTCAGGACACGCTTTTGTAGTGATGGCACAAGATGCTGATACGTCACCTACCATGGTGGAAGGTAACCTTACTATCTTTGGCACTTCAGAACATGTACTTCTGGATTTGAGTTCTACACATTCATTTGTGTCACCAAAATTTGTACAATATTTGATGTCACCCTCAAGGATTATGGACTATGCTTTAGTTATGTTAACACCAATGACATTGTCATTGATCATGGATATTGTATACCCGAGGTATATTGTTTGGGTCAATAGGTTACAATTGGTCATAGATTACATGTAGAATTTTGATATCATTTTAGGCATGGATTGGTTAGCAAGTTACCATGCTAGTGTTGATTATTTCCACAAGAGGATCTATTTTTTTTTCTTTCGGGCTGTGAACCATTTTATTTTCAAGGTGTAATGCAAAATAATTCCCCTATATAATATCGGCTTTGCATGTCATCATTTAATGGAAAGTGGTTGTCAAGTCTATTTGGCATACATGAGCACAATTGGGAGTCATGGTGTTCGAGCAAGGAACATTCCAATGGTATGTGAGTTCAAAGATGTTTTTCTGAAAGATCTACCAAGATGACCATTGCATCAAAAGATTAAATTTAAGATCGAGACCATGCCTGGAACAACACCTATATCAAAGACACCCTATAGAATGGCACTATTGGAGTTTAAAGAGTTGAAGCAATAATTACAGGAGCTGTTAGAGAAGGATTTTATTTGTTTAAGTGTGTCTCCATGGAGTGCCCTAGTGTTATTTGTGAAAAAGAAGGATGGATTCATGAGACTATGCATTGATTACTGGGAGCTGAATAAATTCACCATCAAGAATAAGTACCCATTGCTGAGTACTAATGATTTATTTGATCAATTATAAGGGGCCCAAGTATTCTCAAAGATTGATCTTCATTTGGGTTATCATTAATTGAGGATTAAAAAGGGAGATGTGGTGAAGACAGCTTTTCAAACGTAGTATGGACATTATGAGTTTTTGGTTACGCCATTTGGTTTGACTAACACCCCAATAGCTTTCATGTATTTGATGAATTGGGTGTTTGAACCATATCTTGATAAATTTGTAGTATTATTTATTGATGATATTTTGATTTACTCAAGGAGCTATGATGAGTATAAGATGCATTTGAGGATTTTGCTTTAGACACTTCGAAAAAAGTGGTTGTATACTAAATTAGAGAAATGTGAGTTTTGACTTAACGAAGTTGTGTTCTTGGGTCATGTGATATCCAAAAGAGACATTTCGTTTGACCCGAAGAAGATTAAAGCTGTAATTAATTGGAGTCGACCGACAACAGTGATAGAGGTTCCGAGCTTTTTGGGAATGGCGGGCTATTATTGAAGATTTGTAGAGAATTTTTTTCAAAATTGCCATACCATTAACCCATTTGACGTGGAAAGAAACCAAATTTGTTTGGACGGAGGAATATGAATAGAGTTTTCAAGATTTGAAAATTCAATTGATAACTACCCCAATTTTAACGATTCTGGAAGGATCTGGTGGATTCGTAGTTTATTGCGATACTTCTAAAACTGGACTTTGATGTGTTCTAATGCAAAATGGAAAGGTGATTGCCTATGGGTCGAAGCAATTGAGGACTCATGAAAGGAATTATCCGGCACACGATTTTGAGTTGGCAGCAATGATTTTTACTTTGAAAATTTAAAAACATTATCTGTACAATGAGAAATTATTGGTGTACTCAGGTCATAAGAGCCTTAAGTACTTATTTTCTTAGAATAAATTGAATATGAGGCAAAGGAGATTGATAGATTTCTTAAAAGACTATGATTAAGAAATTTAGTACTAACATATAAAACTAACATTGTAATAGACGGTTTAAGTCACCAAATGTGTTTTGTGACTAATTTAAGGATTAAAGAGATAGAGATGCTCAAATAAATGAGAAAGCGTGGTATCAAAAGGCATTCCCAAGGCAACTAAATGATTTTATCGTATTTTCAAATAGAGCCGACAATTTTGGAGAAAATCAAAAGAACACAAATGGATGATCCATTCTTGGTGGATATTGTCGGAAATATGAATTGGGATTTTAGGACAGATTTTAGTATAAGGGCTACAGCCTTGAGATTTGAAGAATGGATGTGTATCGCTTATTGGGGAATTAAATGAAGAGATTATGAATAAAGCTTACCGATTGGGGTACACTATCCATCCAGGGATTAAAAAGATGTATCAAAATATTGTAATAGAGAAATATGATGAGAGAAATTGCAGCTTATGTGGATTGTTGTTTGATTTCTCAATGTTAATAGCCAAGCACAAGAAGCCGCCAAATTTATTACAACCTTTGCTTACCCCCAAACTAAAAATGGAATAATAAATCAATAGATTTTGTGATGGGATTACCAAAAACACAAAGAAATCATGATGCAGTTTGGGTGATTATTTATCGACTCACGAAATCGACACATTATATATCTCTACAGATGACATTTTTAAGAGATCAGTTAGCAAGATTGTACATTAACGAAGCGGTCGGATTGTATAGTGTGCCAACATCTATTCTATCTGATCGAGAACCAAGGTTTGTCTCAAAATTTTGAAAAAGTGTAGATTATGAATTGGGGACTAATCTGAAATTTAGTACAGTTTATCATCCTCAAACGGATCGGCAATTGAAGTGACAATTTAGATTTAGAAAGATATGATAAGGGCTTTGATTTTGAAAATGAAGGATAATTACGATGATTATTTGGCATTTGTGAAATTTGCCTACAATAACAGTTTTCAAACAAGTATTGATATAGCCCCATTTGAGGTATCTTATGCGAGGAAGTGTCGTTCCCCGTTTCATTAGGAAGAGACAGCTGATAGAAGGCTTTTGGGATCAGAAGTAATCCAAGAGATGTGAAATAAGATTCGGTTGATTCATAAGAGGTTAAAGGTTACTCAAAGTCGGCAAAAGAGCTATGTTGATCGGGGAAGATTGGAGCTAAATTTGAGTTTGAAGATTATGTATTTTTTGAAGATAACTCCATCGAAGGAAATCTCAATATTCGGGAAAAATGGAAAATTGAAGCTGTGGTTCATTGGACCGTTTAAAATTTTGGAGAAAATAAGTGAAGTCACCTACAAATTAGTTTTATCACCGCATTTGGGAGATGTGTATAATGTATTCCATGTGTTGATACTGCAGAAGCATGTGTATAATCTGACACACATAATTGAGTACAAGTTGTAAAGATTAACGAAGATTTAACGTATATTGAGGAACAGATTCAAATTTTAGGATGAAGAGATCAAGTACTACGGACAAAAGTGATTCTCTTAGTTAAAGTATTGTGGAGAAACCACTTATTTGAAGAGGCTACAGAGGAAAGAGAAGACGAGATTCTGGAGAAATACCCACATTCATTTCTTCATGACAGTATGTATGATTTTTGAAAGATTTTAAGACAGAATGTTTATAAGAATGGGAGAAATATAAAGCCCAAGTTCTTAATTTATAATAATCATAATTAATTAAATTAATATCAAAAGATATGAAAAATTGGGTAAAAGAATTAAAATTAGACCGGATGGCTCAACACTTGAAAAAGGCCAAAGAGAGATAAAGATTAAGGAAGCCCAAATTAAGTGAGTCAAGGCTTGAATTTTGGTAGTTAAGAGCCAAGACAAGTGCACCTTAAGTTTTTCCTTCTATTGTTGCTGATCTTTTCTAATTTTCATGAGTAAGTCTTATTCCATTACTCTTACATGCTATGAATTTTGAAGCTATAGTGATTTTGTTTAGCATGTATGTTTAATTTTCCTTATTTTGATGGAAAAATGCATGAAAATTATGTCTAAATTCAAGTATATCATATTAACTTGCTAAATTCAGCAATTATCCTTCCATACATGTCTAAAAACTTGATATTATGCTTCCACATGGATGAAATCCAAACTTAATTTTCTTGCATGAATATAAAGTATTGAATATAAGTTCCTACATTTTAAATTATATACTACATGTTCAGAAATTTGTTAGGAAACTCTGCATGTTTTCTGATTTCTACAATAATTTACTGAAAATTTTACTACATGGACTATTGCTGATTCTGCACTATTACAAAATTTTGTTGCATTTATATCTAAAAATGATTCTGCATGTTGAAGACATCATAATTTAGCGTTTTTAAGTTAAGAAATTTTAGAATTGTGTGGGAAATTCTATAATTATGTTAAAAAATTATGAGCTATTTTCTAGAATGAAAAAATTAAAAATTATGAAGAAAAGTGTATAGTTTTTCTAAGAATAAGCATTTTATTGTTGATAAATTTCAATAGGTAATATATTATGACATGTCTTAATATATTACAATACTATATTGATATCCGAACCTATCATCCGTGGGTGAGAAGCAGCGTTCGGCCCTGACTATAAGGTAAAATATAGACAGCCCACCTACGGATCCTAAATAGTAGCATATGGCCTTTGGTTGTGTGGGATCATACACAACTCGAGTTTCGATTATCTGCTTCTTTAGTCGATAAGGCCTACTGGCCATGGTCCCTAAGAAAAATCATAATTGAGCATATTTTATTGATAATAATTGGACAAGAACATGATAGGAAAAATCTAGAATTTGTGTAAGCTGATTTTTTGCACAAGTATCATATCATTACATTAAATCATGATCTATAGTTCTTCCGATATATTTTAATGCAAAGATATATATGTTAATTGTTATATTATATACCTCACTGAATTTTTTACTTACTCCTTACTAATTTTACTAACTCCTCGGATAAGATGCACGATTTCTTGCCAAGTTAACAAGATTGAAGATCAACAGAGATTGAAGAGCTTTGAATATCTATAATTATGGACCTTGATGTTGTTTAATAGTTTTGAATAATGTTTAATGTATTATATTATATTTCAGACAGTGTTTAGATATCTAAAAATTATTGTATTATAGTTTTCGAACAATAATTAAAGGGTCTTATGTTGTATTGTAGTATTTGGTTGATGGTTAATGTATCGGTTTGTGTTAACGGTCAACTTTTAAACTGGTTGGATAATGTTATTAGTTGATGTTTTTGATTTCGAATAGCATGTTGTGATTTAGTTTAAAGATTGTCATGGTCTTACGATTTATTTCGGGTTGTCGGTGGTCTATTGATTTCATGTCGTTTTTGGTTTGATAGTTATGGTTTGTCAGCATGTCTATTGGTTGTGCGACTGCAATGTGTATGATTTATTTTTTCACAAACTACATACTTTGATTATGTATTGAGTAGGCACTATTCATTATGTAAGGTCTAACATTACAATTGGATCAGTGTCGGAGTTACATGAGACGTGGTATATGTTTGGATCCTGTGTATGATACTGTATTTATTTATTTGTGGTCAATTAAGGTATCGATGTGAAGTTCATGTTTGGATGTTAATTAGAGGATAGTTGGTTAATTAATAATGATTTGATTAAGTGTTAATGATGGGATTGAAATTTGAGATGTGACAATCCGACCTTATGTCTCTGTTTCTTGTTAACCCTCATAGGAGATGATCAAATTTGGTTTTATCAGCTCGCACCAAATTCAACTTGAAAATTTCAATAGCCGGCTAGTAACTTTCTATAGCAGTTTGCCTTCAGCAGGAGAGAAGAAAAGTAATTGTGGCACCTCGTTCATATCCAGCAAGGGCCAAACGAGAGTCTGAAGCACTTCTTGGCCCATTTCAAGATGGAGGCCCCAGGAATATTAAAACTAACCGATGAGGTAAAGTTGAATTCCTTTGAATCTAACTCCTTTGAACAACACTCGAATGAATATCTTAATACATATCTGGAATGAAAAATTCCTAAAGTAGCCCAAACTGGTTAAGGTCTCGGAAGGAGAAGACCAGTCAAAGTATTGTTTTTATCATTGAACTCCAGATTACCGTATGGAAGACTGCCAGACTCTGTGGAGGAAGATTGAGACCCTCATTTAAAGAGGGTATCTCAGTAAATTCTTAAGAGACTTAGAGCAAGCCTCTGGGAGTGCCAACAATAATGGAATAGAACTGTAAGAACAACCACACAATAGGATGGTGGCCAATGTAGTAAACATGATGTCTACACGACCACTTAGAAATAAAGCTCTAGACCACCCTGAGAAAACTTCCAACAGCAAGAAATATATATTAGGAATAAGGAATGATATCATTAATTTTAGTAAGGATGACATGACTCATGTAGTAACTCCACATTCCAACCATCTCGTTGTATCTGCACTCGTTTCGAATAGTTACCTTGATTACCAATTAAAATGAGGTTTCGTTGATAATAAAAGTTCTAAAAATTTATTTTACCTCGATGCGTACTTTAAGCTCGAATTGAAAGATGACCAAATGAGATCGGCCAAGGGACCCTTATACGGGTTGGACAATAAACCCATACCAATCCAAGGAACCATTTAGTTATAAATCATACTAGAAACATACCCAAAGACAGCCTCTGGGATGTTAACGTCCCTAGTAGTGGACTTGCCTTCAATATACTACGCAAAATTGAGGCAACCTTGCTTGGTGGTGTTCAGAGCAGTGACACTAATTCCTCATTTAAAGATGAAATTCATGACAGTATGTGGAGTCGAAGAGGTCCTAGGTGACCAAGTTAATAGCCGAACCTACTACTTAGCTCAAATCAATTAAACAGTTCCGAATCAACCGATTAAAGAACTCGACCTCCGTAACAAAGTGACCCTACAGCAAGATCAATCTAGTGAGTCAACCGACTGAGTCCCACTAGATCTGAATAGGCCTGAGAAATTCATGTAGATCATAGGCTCTCTCCCTGATCAATTGTGTAATCAACTAATGACTTTTCTTTGGCAAAACTCAAACATGTTTACATAGACACCCACGGATATGTCAAGGATTCTAACTGAGGTGATGGTTCATAGGTTAGGCCTCTATCCTGGATGCAAATCGATCATACAAAAATGTAGGAACCACTCCATAAATAAACTAATTGCCATAAGAGAGGAAGTCAAAAGGCTTCTCGTTGTAGGCTTCATAAGGGAGGTTCAAAACCCGGATTGGCTATCAAATGTAGTGATCGTTAAGAAAAGCAATGAAAATGATGGATGTGTGTTGATTTTGCCAATGTAAATAAGGTATGTCCGAAAGATAGCTTTCAACTTCCCAAAATTGATCTACCGATAGATTCAACATCTAAGTATGAACTATTAAGCTTCATGGATGTCTATTCAGGGTACAATCAGATCCGGATGAGTCTCGTAGATAAAGAGCTCACCACCTTTATGATTGATTAGGAGATATACTATCATAAAATCATACCCTTTGACCTAAAGAACACAGGAGTGACATATCAAAAACTGGTAAATAATATATTCGATATACAAACTAAAAAAATATGGGGGTATATAAGATAACATGCTCTTCAAAAGCAAATTAGCTGACGACCATATTCGTGACTTAACTGAAACTTTTGGGATGCTTTGAGCATATTAATAAAGTTAAACCCAACCAAGTGCGCGTTCGAAGTAACTTCTAGAAAGTTCCTTAAGTTTAAAATGTCTCACCAGAGAATTGAGGCGAACCCCAAAAAGATAAAAGCATACCAAGATATGAATCCACCTCAAACTGTGAAGGAAGTCCAAAATTTAATTGAGAGACTCGTGGCACTCTCTTGATTTCTAGCAAAATCTGTAGTGAAATACCTTTTGTTTTTTAATACTCTATGAGGAACAAAGATAAACGGTTTCTAATGAGTGGAACAATATCAGTTAGCCTTCTAGGAATTGAAGGACTACCTTGCCAACCTACCACTCTTGTCCTCTCTGAAAGAATGTGAGAAATTATACCTTTCTCTAACCATATCTGACATAACAACAAGGTTGGTCCTGGTCAAGCAAGAATTCAAGATACAATAGCTGGTCTATTATGTTAGCAAAATTATATCAAATATTGATACTCATTATTCACATGCTGAAAGGATTGCTCTAACATTGGTCCACTCAGCCAGGACACTTTGGCCATACTTTCAAGCTCATAAGATCGTTGTCCTAACTAATCAACCATTAAAAGGGATCCCATAGAAATTTGAGGTGTCTAGACGACTGAATAAATGGACTGTAAAATTGGATGAGTTTGACATAGAATTTCAAGTGTGGTTGAACATAAACGGGTAGACCCTCGCAGATTTCATAGTCAAAAGGACAACCCTGGTTCCAAGTGATCCCGAGAAGCACAAAGACCCTCTATATGAAGAGACACCGGCGTGGATCTTACACATAGATGGGTCATCTTCTAAGTCAGGAAATGGAGCTAGTTTAGTCCTAAGAACTCCGAATGGATTAGAGATAAAATACTTGATGATACTCAAATTTTCTGCCACTAATAATGTCACAGAGTACAAAGCCTTATTGGCCAGGCTTAGACTAGCTAATGAATACTCGGCTAAGAGCCTGATCATTCACAATGATTCGGAGTTGATCATCAACCAAATGATTTGGAGCTTTGAAGCATCTAGTCTATCACACACTAAATATCTTGCTAGAGTAAGGAGTCTGAACGAGTCATTCGACAAGGTGGAAATTCATCACATCTCAAGGGAAGACAACTGGAAGATAGATCAGTTGGCAAAAGTAGCAGCGTTTGGAAGCCTTAGACAATACACCAGGGAGATGAGGGAAGTCCTTACGATCCCAAGTGTAGAGGTCGCAGAAGAAGAGATTTTTCAGATTGGAGACGACAATCCTTGGATGATTCCGAATAGAAGGTATCTTGAAGAAGGTTTTCTATTGAAGAACCCGAAAGATGCCGAATGTATAAAAAGGACAACAGGGTGGTACACCCTTATGGATGGGAAACTGTACCAAATAGGGTACTCGATCCCTTACATGTGGTGCTTGACACCAACCGAAGCTAACTATGCGCTGAGTGAAGTACACCTCAAAATTTATTGATCACACAAAGGAAGCAAGAACTAGGCGTTCAAGGTGATGCGGTAGCGCCACTGTTGGCCCTGATGAAGAGAGGTACTATGGAGTTCGCAAAGAAACATAAAAATGGTCAAATCCAAGGCAACGTTCGTCATTGGCTGTACACCGAACTCTAAACCCTATAGTCTCCTTGGCCATTCGCTTAATGAGGGCTTGACATATTAGGCCTATTACTGATTGCATTAGAATAAAGAAAGTTCAATATAGTAGCCATAAACTATTTCACGAAATGGGTGGAGTTCTCCCCACTGGCGAGAATCACCAAGCAAAATGTGACCAAGTTCATTCGACAAAGCATCATTTGCAGGTTTTGGATTCCCAATGTCATAGTGACCAACAATAGAACCCAATTCATTAGAAAAATGTTCACCAAGTACAACGCAGGTTTGAGAGCCATGTTGGTTCACACTTTTATTGCCTATCTACAGACGAACGAGTAAGTAGAAGTGACAAACCAAAGCTTGTTACATGGGTTGAAAACAGAACTAGAAGATGTACGGAACTCTTAGATAGACAAGTTACCCTCTGTATTGTAGTCCTACCAAATAATCCCAAGAGAACCAACACGAGAGACACCATTCAACTTGTGTTATATGACATAGGTGGTAATTCTAGTAGAACTCGGACTACCCAATCTTCGAGTCACAAACTTTGACCCATAAAGCAATTCCCAGCTTCTAAGAGGACATCTCAATCTACTCGAGGAAGTCCAACATCTGGAAAGGCTACAAACGACGTCTTACCAATAACAAGTCGCTCGGCACTACAATAAAAGATGAAAGCTCACCAATTCGAGGTAGGGGACCTAGATTTAAGAAGCATAGAGGCTACGGGCAAGATCGCTGACAAGAATAAACTCTCTCATAGTTGGGAGGGACCATTCTTAGTTTCAGCCATTCTCCGAAACAATGCGATAAACTATGCACTCAAAATAAAAAACTGATCCTAATGACATAGAACGCCCTCTACCTCAAAAAATATTATCAATAAGCTTACACGGGATAGAGGAAAGTTTTGTGCACAACATATGAGGTGCTTGTATGGTGCATTTACTCATATTGATAACAATAAAATTGCTACAAACTTGTTACATCAAATGCTCATTTGTGTGCTTGCATGTCATTTCATGAAGTGGCCATGATTGACCCTATGTCAGTGAACTCTTAGTTGTTAAAATGACCTGCTAAAGAGCACGGTCACAATCTCAGTTGAAGCAACCGAGCAACCCAAAAGATGGTCAAACACCGACTATCATGGAAAGACATGGGGGGATTGCGAACCAAAATCTAACCCCTTTTTTGAGAGGTCAAAATAAAAAAAAAACATAGAGGGCTTTCCGAGGATGAGCATGATAATGTTCTCTCACAGGAATGAGCACCGTCAGTTAAATACAACGATGGATCAGGGTCTGACAAAGCCTAATAGCAATAGCAACCATGTCTAGTCGACAAATAAAGAACGTGTTGAATATAAATTTCAGCATAAGGAAAAAAAAAATAAGTGACAATAATTTGTATAATCTAACTGATTTATTAATGAATAAATATTTACAACATGGAGAATCAACCTTTCAAGAGAAAGATTACAATTGTGATGCCATTTGCCTATGCACAAACATCTCAACTATCCTAAGGCTAGGAGCCAATCAGAGATTGTGGGATAGATCCTCACCTGGCTCTAGCAAATCCTTAATGTCTAGATGTCGAGAAGCTCCAAAATTTCTCGGATTAAGGTTGCCTAAAGGAAAGTTGGGAGCAACTAAAGACACAATCCGCCTACAGAGATAAAATTCATCCTAGAATCTATCGTCCTGAGTAGGTCCAACCTCTCTAGTCAAAGACCTGTCCTCAGCTCTCCTTCAAGTCAAGCACACTTGTCATGAAGATCGGCAATTAGGCTAGCATCTGAAATCGATCAATGCTCATCCTCCTAAAGCTTGTCCTCAAGTGGGGTGATCCGATCTATGGCCATAGATTTTTTATCTGATAACTCCTATGATCTCACCAGCCATTCAGAAACTCTCTATCTAGGTAAGTGACTTGATTACGACTCTGCTCAACCTCAATAATGGTAGCATCAATTCAAATCTCCATCTCTCTAAGTATAGTAGGGTCGGCAAACGTTTGAGATAGATGAGAAATCTCGACATCTCATTTATACAGCCTATCTGCAACCAAACGAACCTACCCCTGCCACTGCCAAACAAAACAAACTTTTCAGTTAAAAATAGCAATGACAAGAAGAATACTTGGATATTGAAAGTTACATAAGTAGTACCTCAGGGGAAAATGTCTCTCTTGGATTGAAGGACTTAGAGAAGATTCAAACTCGAAGATGGGTAGAGTCCTCAAACATAAAAGAGGTAGAGCATAACACCGGAGAGGGACTTCAAACCTATGGGAGAAGAAAAAGCATCCAAATCCTCACGGTGTGTAGATATAGAAGCGTCAGCTTGAGGAACCACCTCCGCTTCCAAAGCCTCCAGATTATTATCAAGAAACTCCTATGTCTCCATATCATTATTAATAGACTCTGTAATGAAACAAGCAGGAGGTGTAAAAGTAGGCTCATCGGGTAATAGATTAACAAAAACAAAGACCCTGTACTCAGCTATAAATGGAGCATTGATTAGTTCATTCGATTTGTTGACAATGGGGTCATTTATTCTGGTAATAGTGGGTAATGAAGCTTCATCACCCTTAATAAATTCTGGCACTTCTTCAAAAACTTGGTAGCCCGGTGAAGAACGAATAGAAGCCAGCCTTTGAGACGAGTCACCAGCTTCCAACATGGTCATTTCTTTAGTAGCCTCATCGATCATCCTATTGTAATCGTTTGAGAAAGAGGAAGGGGATTTGCCCTTCCGATCACCCTTTCAAGAGAATCCCGAATCAAAAGTTCTCTCAATCATCTCTTGGGCCAATGGAGAGGCATATCTGTGACAGCCTTCCCTTCCACTCTCACTTCCTAATCGACCTCAGTGAGCGCCTACCGAGTCAAAAAATTATTTGTACTTCAAAGTGAAACGGCGTTGTTTTCATTCAGGTCAGTTAAGGGCATAGCAATAAAAGTTTCATTTTCTGAGGCATCTCCAAAGTAAGTGGGATTCACCAAGCTCCATTCATTGGTAAGGGTCCAGCCGGAAGGGACAACAATAAAAAATATTAGTCCTTCCAGGCTTTTATTGAATCCGACTTACCCTCGCTTAGTTTATATTTTTTTTCTAGGGAGTAAAAGAAATTTAATCACTGTCCTAGTTGAATCAGAAAATGATTTGGTGGCCCTAGTGTCCAGACAAAGTTTTCAATGGCGAAGGAAGATACACAAGGAAATTATGTACTTAATAGTGTTGGGGTGGAGGTGACCCACCGGAATTTCGAGGGCCTTAAAAATCTCATGCAGTTTCCTCGCAAAGGGAATACTAAACCCTTCATTCAGCTTGATTTTGTGAATAGTGACAAAGCAAAATCGAGGTGAGCAGGCTCTCTCATCAGACGAAGAAACTTGAAAGTGAACACCGAAGTGAATATTAAATCTATCATAAATGTCTACCACATCCTCAATGGTGAGGACGAATGAGATCACAGCGATGCCTTTAGAAGCTGTTTGAGGAGCCATGGAAACAAGAGGAAGTAAAAAGTGAATTGGAGCTGAGAGATGTAAAATGTGAAGAAGTGCAGAAATGAAAGAGTGTTAGAGTTTAAGTAGCCAACAATTTGACCTAAAATGGCATCGTCTAAGGGCACAAAAGAGGCACATTTCCATAATAGCTAAGACACGTGCCAACATCGAAGTATGCTACGGCACGTCTATTTCACTGCTCCAATAATGATAGCCTGATGTAGTGCTTCTCAAGGTGATAGACCGACAACAAGCGGCCCTGAGACTTGGTTAAATGTGACGAGATGATTTGACCCTAATTAAAGTCGATTCGATTAATTTAACGATGCATAGATATTGCGTTCTAGCAAATTAATCTATGACACTATGAATTGTTAGAAGCCAAATTGTTAGAAACTCAAGTTGTTAAAGGTTCAAATTATCAGGTTGTCAGAAATTAAATTATGACAACGACATTTAGGCACACACCTAGTGATCGACTCAAAGTCAATAGATATTGAAGCCATACAAAAACAAGTAAAATATTATTCAGGTAGTTTTACTCATGGATTCCTTTCACAATGTATAAGCTTATAACAATAAGAGTACAACTCAGGTAAAATGAAAAATGGTGTGGTACAACATCCTAGGTGAAAAAGAAAACTCTCTCTCTAGGAACTTCCACAAACTCTGGCTCGTAGCAGCGAATGTGCCATGTTGGATCAAAATAGTCATACCACTAGGCAATACAAGGAATACCCCATAATGCAAGCCAAGGAGAGTTTCTCAATTTATAGTTGAGAGTAGTGCTTATGAGCATTCAGCTTAAGAAGATATCAAATCACATCATTGATGGTAAAAAATAAAATCTTGCTAAACAAAACCCTAAATCAATATAATATTTGGGAAAGGGGTGCACATTGATGAAATTATAACTGACATCCTATCAGTGACATGATAAGGGTTTGACTTCAAACCTTCCAGCATAGAGGACTAGTGATGAGTTCAGCCCAAGATGAACTAGCCCAGCACTTGATTGAGTAAGGGATCCAAATGCCAACAGTACAATAGAAGAAGCCAAATGCTAATCAAGCATTAGTGTTCAAATATATTAACTAAAGGGCACGATCTAAAAAGTCAGATATTAAAAGATCATAACAAACTATTTAATAGTCGAATATAGAGGGCCATTGAGTAGATCCAATAGTTGGTAGCCAAAAATTTTTATCATTGAATTGAGACGACCATTATACATACAAGTAACATCACTCACCACTGATTCAAAGTGGCATCATATACACGCATTGATTCCAAGCACCAACTATCACGTCCTGAATCCTAATAACTATTTGATTACATGTGAATATGAACTGCATGTCGATATCCCAACTGACCAAATAAAATCACGTAAACCATACATAGGATCCAAATTTCAGCCACGTCTCATGTGGCTCTAGCACTGATGCAACCATAATGTCAAACATTATATAAGGAGTTATGCTTGTTATAAAAACTCATAATATATAATTTACGGAATAAAATTTATAATTACTACTACTACTGGGTAGCCAACATACATGCCGACAAATCATAGATGTAACATCGAAAACCAACATCCATGACTCGACAACAACTATCTAATACAACGATGCGTCAAAGTTAGAGTCCTAACATTGTCCGAAAATCATTACAACATTTTAAAACAACCTACAGCTATCCGAAAATTGAATTATGACAATCTGATTGATATAACATCATCCGAAAGTGAATAATAAACTAAAATATAGCATTAAACACATTAACCATTGTCAGAAACCATTAAACAATATGAAAATCCATAGAATTCTAATCTAAACTCTTCATGACAATTCAATTCTTCATTCCTCTTCGTTTGACAGGTATCCGGACCTTTCATCTGAAGGGAGCTAGAAAAACACAATAATGAGTGAGTTAAAAACTCAATAATATATATAATATAACAATAATCATATATTTTTGCATAAAAAATATATTGAAAGGATCAATATATCAGATTTTAATAATATGCCATGAAATTTCATAACAATTACGTGAATCAGTTTATGTAATATTTTTAGATTTATATTGTCATATTCTTCCTAATTCTTGTCATCAAATTATGCTCAAATATGGATTTTCTTACGTGAATCAGTTTATGCAAAATTTTTAGATTTATCTTGTCATATTCTTCCTAATTCTTGTCATCAAATCA
>JAODPA010097008.1:0-22191 GCA_025585075.1 Nepenthes mirabilis
AAGAACTGCTTAAAAATACCGATTTCATTTCATGGAGCTACATCTCTCATGCCCTACATCCCTAAACCTCGAACTTCAATAAAAAATAAATAATTACAATTTAACTATTTTAAAAATATAAATGAAATTCAATATTTCACAGTGAAAACTCAAACATTAGGAGACTTCATCTCATAAAAAATGTAGCCCCAGGATCCCCAAAGACACCATGGTAATAAAAACACAACTAAAATGTCTTTTTTTTTTCTTCCTTTCTTTTCACATTAATGATCACATAGTTAACAAGTACACACACCACAATGCATCCCAAATGCAGGGGTACTCAATTGTACGCCCAACGGTCACCCAAAGAATGGCTGTACTGTACAAACAAATGGTAATGACAAGAGGAAATGGCGTCTGAATCAGGGCTTGTTTAGGGGGGGCATTGCTCAACCTCGTCTGGCTTGAGGAGGGCAATCCTCTGTGATCTCGAGTGGCCCTGCCGGTCATTCAGAATATTTACATATCTTCGCAGCCGAAGCCGATCCAAGTTAGTCAGAGAGAAGGGAGGGTTTATTACTAAACAAGGCGCCTCCGTTAGAAGGAATACCAACAGACGGGAAGCTTTTGAATACAAAGACGCTGCACTTTCAACATCCCCCATCAGCTCGTCCACCTGTGAATGATATATGAGCATGGTGTTAACCGGGCAGAGCCATAATATTACTCTTGGCAATGAAGGGGAAAAAATTATTCATGTCAATAATTTTACATGGTGAGTTCAGCTGTGAGTGTATTCATCTAACCAGCGGTAGAACCATCCAAATTTAGTGGCCGGATGGCATCTTCAACAGTCAAAACATTTCGAAAATCGGTCTGGTTTTATATCCGTTCCTTCCATTTGAATAGAGTTAAAAGCACCTATATTTCAATCAAGGGAACTCAACATCAGGAGTCCTGGTGATTGATGGATTTGTTGGGTGGGTATACACAGGTTATATAGACCAGCTAAACCAATTAAATAATAAGAATATCATTTTTTTAAAGAATATTTTAATACACTATTTTCAACCTACCCTTTAATAGTCGCATATTTTGAAGTGAATAATAAGGCATGACAATGCATTGTTACTAAAATTCTAGCAATGACAATAGGGGCTCGGTTTATAAATCCAAGTCGGTATAATAGAGTAGAAATATTTCTAAAAATTCTTAAATAAAAAGGGAAAGGTGGTGGTAGCCACCGCGGTAATCCCTACGGGATAGAGGAAGAGGAGGAGAAGGAGGAGGAGAAATAGTGGTGACAAGAGAAAATGGATTCCTGCACAAAGAAAAAAAAGAGCAAGAGGGGCAAAAAAATAAGATTCTCTTTCATAAATATCTAAACTGAGCCTCTCCTTTCACCCATGTCTAAATTTTAGACAATCAACTTTAAATATAGGCTATCCAATGTAGTACGTTTTTGGATCTGAGGTTCTAAATTTAGATAGTCAATCATTTGGACAATCCAATAGGAGTTCTTTGAAAATCCAATCCAATTGCTGGCTTGTGGATCTAGATTTGAGAATCAATACCAAATGTTGCCAAATTGAGTCTCTTAGTTTGGGGTTGAAAGTGGGGCAATTACTAAAGGTTGCTAATTAAGTCTCTCAGTTTGGGGTTTAATTAGATTGAGTCTTTCAATGAAATGTTGGCTAATACATAAAATATCGGCCAATATATATTCATATTGGGCTCCTTGTTACCGCCACAAAATCATCACCATATTGGCCAATAAATTTTATAGGGCTTATATATCGAACGACATTCCTTCTAATTTATTCTTTCTACTCCTTCCAAAAGAAAAGAGAAAAAAAATGTCTGATACATCCAATATCAATATGTATTGCCCGCTATGACCTACACCGAAATGGATACTATCATACTAATATTGATATTTTCATCCATGGTTTGTGTTCCAGGATTGGATGGGTGCATGCAACAAGGTCAATGTTCCAGTCATATGGTTACTACGAGAATACAACTAGCATGCCTTGCCTGAATCTGGATATGTCATAGAAAGTACACACGAGTCTTCATTTTAAGCACTGACTAGTCAATGGAGTCCGGAACTAAGCAATATAAGATACGGAGGACTTTGCCTCACTAGCCTAAAATAAATAAATACAATCTCAATTATTTAATGAGGAATATCCGCTAGTGTAGCAGATGAAAAGTCATTACGTGTCAATCCTCCAGTTTTAAAGTAGTGTTTGAAATTAGATAGTTCTACATATTTTCACATTTTTGTAGATTTATTTATATAATATACTAGTGTATGGTTTTATCTTTTATGATCAGAAAAGTAGTATTCTAGTACCATAAGTTTTCCTTGGTAAATTATCTTGTTTTCCAAGTATCCTAGCGTATAACTGGGCATTCAACGAACTGCTTTATACAGTGGTTGAACTAATGAAAAGTCATTGAAGTTGGGTTTGTTCCCCCCATCAGTTGGTATCACAGGCGTCAATTGTGGAATCAGACATCAATGCAATGTCCACAACAAAATTTCAATCACAACTCAAACTATAGCCCATAGCAACAATCATCTCCTCCGTACCCCTCATTCACGTGCCCAAGTCACAGAGTTACTATTCCTCGAAACATCAATGCTATCAAATCAAATTCTGCCAAAACTGAGCCAAACCCTAATCACAACCCTTTGCAGTAATTTAACCCAGACCACAAGAATAGCGTCTACGAAAGATCACCAATTCAATCACATCTGCTGTAACTACAGAAAGTTTCAATACCAGAAACTTCACCAAACTTATAATCTTTGACAAACCAATCTACACTCTTCCTTTTTCTGAACCCTAGAGCTGCAAACATGCACGAATTCAGAATCCTGCACCACACCAGCTGACTCCACAATCAATCGCTTCACTTTTCATTGACAAGCCTTTCCTAAGACACATTCCCCACGGCCAGTCACTGCATGGATGCCTACTCACGTGTAATTCACAAGTTGTGTGAACTGTTATTCCTTCTCCACCAGGTGCAAACAGAGCTCCGCAAGTTGCAGGCTATGTTCTTTTTTATTTTGTTCCATATTGCAATAAAAGGCCTCGGCATAATTTCCAGCTCCCTGATCTTTTGATTACAAACAGACCAAATGAACATCACTTCTGCTTCTTAGCTAAAATATAGACATGACTTCTTTTCAAAAGAAGACAGAAACCCAAATGTTTTTCCCCATAACTGAGCTCTAGTCTTTTGTAAATTCAAGTGCATTCTATGGGGCAGCTTGTTGAAGTGACCAAGAATCTCATCCACGCCATTGAAGGAAAAGTAATTGTAAAAACAAAATATAGTGTTTCCTAATTTCCAGTAGAGTGTTAACAAAATATATTCAGATTTCTGTGCTTGATAGATTTCGCTACTGGAATTCAGTGGGGATAAAGCAGCAACATCTACTTGATTGATTTCAACTGGTGGACTTCTTCGCTTGCCACTTACATGTCAAATATGAGAAGCAGATTTTCTACACTAGGGAGTGCATAGTGGCAGTAACAATATTATATTTGCTTGGGAAGAGATTTAAGCTTAAAAACATAATGGAATGACCGAAAAGCCATAATAAAATGGACAACAAAATACACAGATCGCACAATGTGGGGCTAGGAAAAGTAAAACTGCAGACAACCTTACACCTGCATTGCATTGCATTGCAGAGAAATTTCCTTACATCAAAGCCATAATAAGAGACAAATTCAAACCTTAAAATTAAAGGATTGACATCTGATGCCTTGATCTTCCAATTATTATCCTCACGTGAGTTCCTCATTACTTCCCCACCTGGTTCTGCAGGGGGGCTATGCAGCAAATGGAAGCTCTGTTTTCTATTCCATTCCTTGACAAAAATGTTTCAGTTATTCTTTCATCAAAGTCCAAGGAAGAGTTGATACTAGCATGAGCAGACAATTTTAAAAACCTTGGTGCATTTGGAAGGAATCAAATGATGTGCAAGAATTAGCAAGAGGGTGAGCAAAGACAAAGTAAAATGATTATGCCAAAAAAATTTGACATTCCAAAAAACCACCATAGAGCCACCTGGAGGGGCAAATTTTAAAATTTGCACTGAGAAAATTCAGAAAGAATGGAGCAATAAACTACCAAGAACCATCACATTTATTATGGTTTAAGTTTGGGAAGCAGTTCTGCTAGGTGCTGATATGAGAAAACAAAGAAAATCAAAAAGATCTATCATGGCAACGCATGCCCAATGCTGAAAACTCAACTTCCCTGCCCAATGGAAGTACCTCTACAAAAACAAGTCGTTTATAGAGGATGTCCTCATGAATGGTAGCTTCGGATATCCTTCCAACCAAAAAGTCCCATATGTGAAGAATCCTTATCAAGATAAACTTGGCTGCTCCTGCCAGCAAGACCGAGAAAATTCTACTCAAATTTGCATCACATACCCTTTTTCCCAGAAAAAAACATTTTGTTTTCTGATCTGGGCCCTGCACACTGAGAATGTCCCCCTCAATGGACTCCTAATGAGTTGAGGATTGCATGCCTTAGTGCTGATAAGCATTTTGGCATTAACCTCTTAAATGAAAAACATTTCTCTGTAGCACTGCTTGTTTTTAGAACAAGATTTTGACGGCGATAAATGACTACATATGTAAAAGAGAACCTATTGAGCAAGAAAAAATCAAACAAAAGATCATGAAAAGCTGGATCTAGAAAGCAAGGAACCACCTAACACTTGAGTGGATGCCCCAAGCACTAATTCTAGGTGGATACACCAGCATGGATTCTCTCTAAACAATTGTGATTGGACACCTTTTTTCAGTAAACAAAGCTCACCATTTCAACCTTGAAAGCATCAGCGACTCCGATTTCTAAACGATGTTAGGGTTTACGTTGCAGAGTACGGCTCAAGTCACCCAAAATGGTAGGGAATTAATAGCATTGGGCAGCAGTACTAACTACCATAAACACCATGTCTCTTCTTTACCCTTCTGTTGGTGCTGATCCACTTCTGCTGGATTTCAATTCCAGCCTTAACTCATGCTAAATGGATCAAAATAAGTTAATCTTTCAAGGTGGTCAAACCAGCCAAACTACTGGAGAGACCAGGTCTTATCTTTTCAATTTGCAAAATTGCAGGTAGCTGAATGCAAAAATATGCTATTCTGATTGCTTTCCAATCCATTCGTGTACGGACAAACTACCAATTACCAGATATTAGAAACTCATGAAGTTATCTGTTAGTTCTCTTCCCTGCATCTTTCTACATTCAAGCATAAATATCACATTGCAGAACAAACAGAGAAGAATGTACAAAACAACATAATTTAGTGGAGAGTACTCACTGCACCATGTCTTCCCAGTGCAAGAGCAGACTGATATATTGTTTCCATTGCATCTGGCATCTCTGTATTACCTGCAATCAGAAATATATATATATATATATATTGGTGATGTACGTTAACCAGTAAGAAGGGAAACTGCTTATATCAACATATTCGCTAGATAGTAAACGAACGGGCAACAATGGGATCTAGGAGACAAACATAAAGCTCGTGACATTGAGGGTGCAGCAGATTTATGCATCATTGAAGGTCAATTGTTGTGACAAGTATGAACTCAAACCAGCAACCTGAATCGGCCAGTGTGTAAATATAATGGCAGTAAGTTTGGAGATGGGGGTGGAAATGCTAACAAATATCAGAATAGGCATAATCTGCTGCAGATCAAAGAATATGTGGTGCTCTGTCTGGCATAAGAAGCAAATTCAACACAGTTTACTCCACGGTTGAAGTGATGATTCAGGACAGTGTTCTAACTTCTGAAAGATAAATATCTAATTGGTGAAGAATTGATCACATAATGTCTGTTTATGCCGACTACTGAAGAAAACAGAGATAATCTTTTCTTCCAATGTCAGAAAGCTGACCCAGCTTTGCACACTTCTAGAGGGAGTTCTCCTACCCAGTGAGTAATAAAATAGATCTAATATTTAGGACTTAAAAAAAAGGGGGGGGGGGGGGAGACTGGTACCAATTTAGAATACAATAACCATACACAATTTGGTTCACTGCCTTTGAGACTAAGAGACATAACAGCCATCACCAGTTGTAAAATAAGAAAGAATCAGTTATTAGACATAAAAGTTGACATCAAAGCTTCCAGAACACCTCAAGGAGTGGGATATGGAAAGGTACAATTGCTTACACAAGCAACTTGTTGCCTCATATCTGTCTCCAAAATATAACCATTCTGGAGGGTTTCATATGATTTCCAAACTTGAGTCCAAGTAGATATGATCTGACATGCTTTTTAAAGATCGATTCCTACATGAGAACAGTTACTGCTTCTAGAATGCTACAGTTACTGATTCAAAAAGATTGAAGCTGAGCAAGATTCAAAACTGGCAAGTGGCACATGCTCAAATGGTCAGGGAAAGCAGGCGGATAGAATGCTAAAGGCCTGGCATCCAATTTTGTAGCCCAACTCTAAATGAAACAAACTTCAACAATAAGTGAGCCACTGATCTGTGCACTAAATCTAGCCATTGTGCATGTAATCATATATGTCAGCTTGTTAAATGAGTGGAAGACAAGGCAGTTACCCATATTGATCACATCAAAAACATCGATACATACCAGGCTCAACAAATTTGGAGAATTCTTCAGCATTACTAATTTCTTGGAAAAATTTCTTCTTGATCTCAGAGGATAGATCCTCCGGGTATTGTGGGTTGAAAACATTACTGGAATCGTGAAAGCCTGGAATGCAATGCTTTTTATGGGGGCTACCCCAGGACCTAGTAAATTCTCGAGTAGGAGTTCCTTCCATGGAGGAAACAGACAATGTATGGAAAATATTCAGTGCCTGCTTCCAAACTGCTAGCAGTACAAGCTGAATGGAAAATGCTTCAAGATGTCTCCCAGATTCAATCTTTCAAAGACACAAAACATGCGTTAAAACAAACTGGATTCCCACAAGCAAAAAAGAATATTGAATGAGACTACTTGAAAATACCTTCTCATCAACCAATTCCTTCATAGTACATGCACACTGCAACAACAACTCAATCCTAGTCATGGAGTCAGTGGATGGCTGCTCAAAGGAATCTTCATTTTCGGGGGACCTTTGTGAGGTCCCTGGAGTTACTGAGCACTGATTTTCTAAACTTTCAATTTTACACACATTCCTAGTTCGTCCGCCAATAATTGGCACTGGAGCACTAAATCTCGAGCTGACATTTGCAGATGCTGGTGAAGGAGACTCAGGTTTGAACAGAGATTGGATTGGCTTGCAAGTGCTACTAGAGGAAGATGACAGATCCAAGGGAGGTTCAGGGACAAGAACATAATCTTGATCAATGAACTCCGATGAATCCACAACTACAAAACCACAGATAAGATCGTAAGTGTGCATGTTTAGATAAATACGGGGTTTTGAGTCTTAAAAAAAAAGAAAGAACAAGTAAAAGAAATAATGGAGTAAGATGAGAAGCACGACAGAAGGGAAACCTGGGTACCTCTTGCATGAGAGCTCACCAGTTTTTGTTCTATACATCTGAAGGGTTCTTTGGCATTTACATCTTCAGACCTACCACTGCCTATTGCAAAACCACTATTCTCCAACTTAGGTGAGCTACCTCCATATCTGGAAATAAGATCAACTTTCTTCAAAGTGCTAGATGCAATTCCCCTTCTGGAATCAAGAGAAAATCCATAAGTAGACTTCATGGATGACTTCCTCCTAAAAAATGGACTCCCATCAGGACTACTGGAATCATCGTCTAATAGGAATGGCAAGCAATCATCAGGAGAACTTCCCTCCCTGTAACCAACCATCTGTTTTAATGATTCCCTACTCCTGCAGACCAGAGACAGTGAAAGTTATACCATACAGCCTTGAAGCACGTGATAATGACTTCTAGGAAGAAATGGGGGAAAATTGCAATATTGGCAACTTTACCTAAATACTTCGTTTGGTTGCTTTTGAGAAAGAAATGGGTGGTTAAAGAACTCATCAAATGTCAGTCGTTCCACTGAAATGCAAGAAAATAGAAAATATCAGAAAGGGGTATCAGTTTCTAATCAGCATGGCAGATTGAGAAAAGCGAATTTATTTTTAAGTTAGAAAATTTTTCTTGTGCCTAGCCATTCCACTTCATGCTCACTCGAACAAGACCAATGGTCATAAACAAAATGAAGTCCCCACATAAAGGGTAGCCTGGTGCACAGGGCCCATACATCGCAAGAGATAAGGTTCAAAAAGTATATGTAGCATTACTCTGTGCTATCAAGAACTTGTTTCATGATTTGACACCATAACCTCTAGGTCATAATAGACTCAAAGTTGCACCAAACCCCGCCCTTTGGTAATCTACAACAGCTGGAATAACATTGTTCTACTCAATCAATGAACTGGACTTCAAAGAATGATTGGGCGCTTTGTATCCAATAGTACTTGCATTTCATCTATATGTCCTAGGTCCTAAAATTAGGATCTCTTTCCATTTTGAACATCACAAAGATTGACCACTTTCCTTTAAATTATATTACCTTTCTATCACTTTATTATTTTGGTAAGGGAGGAATTTATAAAGAGAGAAAGTGGGCAGTATAAGGAGTATCAAGTGTAAAGATCTCCAGTCTCACAGGTATTCCATAGAGGATCACCTTGGCAAATATAGATTGCAGAGCAGCAAGACAATGCCAAAGGATAACCAACAGTAATTGATCCAAGAGGTATTAACAACAACTAAAACAATGATAAGGCCACTTAAGTCCCATCACATCAAAGATATCCCTCCAAAGTTGAAAAATCCTATGAATACTTTTCTATTACATCAAGGCTCTCCAGACCTAACTCTTCTCAGTGCTCTTTTCTATCGGTAATGCAATATTGATCTGCATCTTAGAGTCCAAGCCCTTATAAATATTCTTTCCTTATCTTTTTATCTACAGGTGCATCTACAGCAATAAAAATGTGTTCATATCTTTACATTTTAAAGTTACACCCTCATTCCAAATATGCAGTATTTTATGCCTTAATAAGAACAATTAAATAAAAAAAAATTGATTCATTTATGACCAACTGATTTATCAATCAAATAAAGTATGAAATACATACATAAATGAAAAAAATAGGTAGTAGAAAACATAAATACGAAATGTGTTTTAAGAGTTTTTATTTTTTTTGAAAAGCACTTGCATGCAAAGAACTCATTGTCCAACTTTCATTACTGGGAAGCTAGTTTCCAACCACCAATGAATGGACATATGTTCAATAAATACTGTGACAAGGGGAAACTTGGAAGAGGAAAAGAAAAGGTGAAAACAGAAAACACATTTCCAAACAAAAGAAGCACTATTTAAATATGGTCGATCAAAGGAAGAGGAGAAACGTGAGCATGTTAGATTTTGAAATAATTATGTTTCAGTGTTAAAAGGGGGAAAAAAAACAACAACAACAACAACAAAGTGCAATTAATTTAACTGCAGACATTTAGTAGGCAATTGACAAGCCCCGATAGGATGCAACAGGAAAGTCTCGAGTATTTGAGATGGTTATATGCATCCTACTTCATCATTCATTTTGGTTTATATCAACATCCTCCATCTATGCTGTCACTACATACTAAGCTTCTGTTTCATCTTCAAGCAGAGGATATAAACAAATAAACATTCATCAGTTTTTTGTAGATTATAAGCAACTTAGAACCTACTACCACATAGTACGAATAGAATGAAGAAATTGTTCCAGAAAATTCCATTAAATAGACAACACTGAGTATCAAATATAGCTGACATGCTAATACTCATGTCATGGAGCCTTTTATGCCCATCTGGGTTTGTTATCTCATTGAAATCATTGTACCAATGAAGTATTGCTCAACAGATGCAGCACCCATAGCATGGTTGGATAAATAAAATAAATACCTGCTCTGGAAACATAAAACCAAGTTTGAGGGACAAGCACTGACCAATAAGAGAATTTGATTTAAGGAGAAGTGCCTAAGGTGGTGGGTTCATCATTTGCATCAAATTTGCAAGGCTCTAGAATCTAGATGATAAGGCCAGAACTACTTCTGAAAATTTCCAATCTTCATGACAGCTACCAATTTCATGTAAGGTCATTTTCAGGAGAAATGCCTCCAGTAACATAAAGCAGCCAAGCCCAACATAAAAGCAATTTCTATGAAGTCCCATATGATTTAGGCACATATATTGCTGATATAAATTATGATTTTCCAGACATTTGGTCAACTTAAAAGTAGATTTAATAGTTATTATTAGCATCAGAAGAATTTCTACAAGGTTATCACTTTCACAGCAAGTTCCTTAGGATCTAGACATGAGAATGTTGTACTTAGAAAGTAAGATTGGAAAAAGATCCCTCCCTCCCTCCTCGCTTCCCATTCTTCCTCTTCCTGGCTGTCTCAACCAGTAACCCCTGACACTCCACCTCAAGAATTCCAACCCATTTGAAGTCCTTAGTAGGCAGCAGAAGAACTTGTCCAATCTTTCCATATTGAAGTTCAACTTAATCAGATGAATTGAATGGATGCGTAAATAAGCCTTAGCTGCTTAGAAGATGACAATGGCATTATATAACCTATTGGACAAGACAAAGCAAGCATTTTGAATATCTGGAACTATCACAGCATTTCGAATAATAAAGTTCTGATTTTTCCATCTAAGTCCAGTATACCTGGATTACGCCGCAACAACTTTTGACACAGATCAATGCATTCAGAACTTAAATCATGAATATCTGGAGGGAAATGCAATTCTGTTGATTTGATAATGTTCTGAAGCAACTGTAAAACACCAACCAAACAAATTATTGCAATAGGAATGGTATGACAAATCATCAATAGTACAAGCCTTGTACAAAAATCACTTATCTCTAGCAAAGTGACCAAAAATACAACCTGAATTTGGTTGTTTCCAGTGAATGGAGTATTCCCAGCTACGAGCTGAAATAGAATTGCACCAACACTCCAGAGATCTGCCTGTGTAATCAGTTAAGGGTTTACAAGGATTGTATACAGGAAGAAAAAGGCAAGAATAAGTTGATACAACCTTTGCATCGTACTTCTGAAGTTGCATTATTTCGGGAGCCATGTACAGTGGGGAACCACACAAGGTCTCAGCAAGCCCCCTAGGTTGGAGAGATCTGTCAAGAGTGGAGTGTAATGCGTGAAGTTCAGGTGTCAAGAGTGCAGTGTAATGCTTGAAGTTCAGAATTCTGAAAACAACACTAATGAAAGCTTCTATATTTGGACTCAACAATGCCAAACAAATAGATGGAGCAACACAGGAAAGGGGAGAACTTCTTAAGGACTATATTTCTTTTCTTTGCTGGAACTGGAGTTCTAATATTGTGTTCACGTGACAACAGAACTTCTTTACTACCAGCAGGACTATCACCACAGACTATGATCTGAAAATTATGGGAACCTAGATTAAGACTTCAAGAGAACTGAAGTTTCATGGCGGCCAAAATTTAGTCATTACAATATATTATTCTACAGATATAGAGTTTTAAGAATGAGGGTGAGCCTTGGAGCAATGATAAATTTGCTCCATTCTTGTCTAGAGGCTACAAATTCAAACTATGGAAATGACCTCTCTATAATATATGAATAACAGTACATATATACTTTCTTTTCCACTTCTCATAATATAAAAACCAACAGGACTTGCACACCTATGATCTGAAAAATTGAAACCTAGATGAAAACTTCCATGGTGTTCTTCACCTGAAGAAACTTCCAGATATATTAAAACTGAGTTTCATGGTCACCCTTTTTTTTCTCCACAATATATCATCCTAACCAAGCCGAGATTGAACACATATAACCTTTGTCTGAAGATGGATCACATAACAAACCGTTGCTTGAACACCTTATAAAAGCCAGAGAACTTATGAAAGCCCCCTATCCTCAATCTCATTTTTAGTTCAGAAGCAATCACTTGTTTGACTATCATTAAATAGCTGAGCTGCTACAGGATGCAACAAATCAAATGTAAATGTGTTAAAAACAAGTAGCAGAAAAAGGAGCCAAGTAAAGTTCCAGCTATGACATAGCCAGTCCGGGGAAACATAGTAAAAAATGTAGCCACCTAAATTAATTCCTATGGTGATGCAGAAAACAGAGGACATATGATAATTCTATCTAAATCTTTTCCATAATTTAGCTATTATTTAATGATATTTAATTAGGACAATTCTTAGAAGATTCTAGGTTTTTCAAGTATTAGTGAACTCACATCCAGGTATAATTAGATAGTCTAGATCAATTTTCTAGCCTTCCATTGTTTGGTTGTGTGATAGAATTTTCTCAGATGGGCTTACCATATTTGGTAGGAATTTTTAGCATCAACGGGTACAAGGCACCATCAGAAAAAGCGAACTGCCAACAAGAATTTTGGCATAAGCACTGATGATGTAGTGTTAGTAAGAACACAGCATTGATTACCATTCATGCCACAACTGATACAAGATGACAATGCTTGGTGAAAAAAGATTTATATTATTCAAGCAATCTCTTTCCCAGGGAAAGAGAAAATATCCCTTTGCAAATTAGAGGTTGAGAGGCATATTTAATACCCTTACGTCAAATACACATGCGTGTATGTAAGATGTAAAGGTCAGAAATCTGTGGCATGCATAATGGAGCAGACTCGATGTAGTGTAATATATAGGATAGTTGAACGTTATTGTTTTCAAAGTACAAAACCCTCAAGAATTCCTCTAATTATATAATATAGTTATATCAACATCGCTATCCTTAATGACAATATCTCAAAAATCTACACTATTGTGGTCTTAACATCCACCTTGTGTAATCATCCAATTCCCCGAAAGAAAGAGAAATTATAGGATAGAGTACAAGGGCATCAAGATGATTGAGCATATCCATACCTAATATATCCTACTTTATTCAATGAGCAAACTAAATGCATTTTACCACACAGACCACACTTTCTGATTAAACTGCACGCAGTTTGGAGTTCAGCATTATCTGGTCACTGTTAATAGATTTAATAGGTTAAGATATGTTGCCATAATTTAATTCTAGATCTGATTTACCAGAAGAAGGAATGAGGGATCATATACGCAAATGGCGTATGCTCCACTTAAAATTTAGTAGAATATCAGAGAAGAGTTTGAAGAAGAGAAATATATGCATGCAAGGAAGAAAGTGCTTGTACTAGCAGAAACGTCAGCATAAAAGTCCTAACGAAATAAGGGGGCATGGAGACACAAGCATGCACGCACGCATGTGCGCCAGCGTGAGAGAAAGAAAGAGAAAGAAAGACCAATCCTATAATGATTACTGGTTGTGCACAATTGTCATGGACATTACATAATGCATTGTGGACCCCTTTTTAATAATTCCTAAAATGCTTCTACTACTTTAGTTTTGCAAATTTTTGACTCAAAAAGCACAAAATTAATACTTGACTTTTGAACAACTTTTTAATGGGAAACTACTAATTTTATAACAATATTATATCATTATTTATTAAAGATTTGCATACTTTTATGCAGATATCATTGGGAAAATTCTATTCCAATAAAAGCAATTGAGAATTATGATTTTATACAAACAGATTAAGGAGAATTCAGACTTTTTATGCTCTTACTTACCATAACTTTAAGAAATATTACATAATTGCAAATATATATATATATATTTTTCAGGGAAGGAAAAAACAGATTATCCTGCCTGCTACCTCCCACCAAAATCCAATTCTCCAAACCACCATCGGTGACAATGTTTTAATTTTTTCACCCCATTTATCTACATCCAGGTTGGGTCATCTTTTTTTCTTCCAAAAAATTCGGAAAATAAATAAATTGATTTGGGTATGGTTATCCGATTCTCCTTCCTCTTTCCTCATTTTTTTTTTAATTCAATGCGAGGTATAGTGAAAATTCTCTCGGTCCTCTTCTTCTCATCTTATCTTTTTACTTAGCTTGAGAAATTGGCCAAAAACTATCGGGCAATATGGGGGGAAAACAGCTCATTATGGCTGGTTCTATCGTGTGTCGACCAATATGGAACATTTTACAAGAAGAACAATGTTCCAAAAAATATCATATCAGCAAATAAAAATCTTGATTTTTTACAATCAGCTGATATTTAGTGAGATGAGTCCAACTACAAATTGAAGGACATTTTTTTTCCAATGCTTTAAGGAAAAATCAAATATAGTAAGGAACCAAAAAGGAAAACAAACATCATCACTACTTTACCTAGCAAATCCAAAATCTGCAATCTTCAAGACTGAATTCTTGTCATTCGTGCTGAGAAGTAGATTCTGTTGCAAAGACAATAGAAATACAAACTAAATGTATTATATGTATATATATAATTATATTTAGAATGAAAATATGATATCTTAAATGTATTTCTGCGAAAAAAGAATATTTCCCAACTTCAGCCAAGTTAGAGACTTGAAACGGAAGGTGATTGTCCAAATGTGCACTTTAATTGTATCAACCAGTTCTGCACTAAATTTTCCACAATTATACCTCAGTCAAGTCCATTCAAGAGCAAAATCTAAGAATAAAATCTTGACGGGGAAATTCTGATAGCCTAGATATTGTAAAGTAGCAGTTTATCCATAATTGAATAAGAACAAAAGATGTACAACCTCCAAGACATGTTGAAACTTAGTGAACTGATTATCTTATTTCAAATGCCAAGCACTAGCTGAAGCTGCACAACAGCATCATCAAAACCTTGCATATGTGAATTCCAACACAATTCTTTAAGCATCCAATTAGTTTTCAAGGTGAAAAAATATAAGAAAATATTTCCTTTTTGGGGGGAGGGGAGGAGAGGGGTGAATTTTTCCTGTAGCCGATGAAGTCTAAATCATAATTATCAGCTTCACAATCTGGTCTGTGTGGTCAGGCAATAAGTTGTCATATTCCTAATAAAATATAATTAAGAACAGCATTTAGAATTCAATACCACAGCAGACAAGGGTTTTGGAAAACCCAGAAGGTATGGTCTGAATTTTACATCCAATTTTAAGGGCTCCGGAATCCAGATATTTAGCAACTAGTTTGGATTCCTGCACTACAACATTTGTAAGAAGGCTAGTGCCTCAACCAGTAAAATAAGTTATAGAGAATTGCATTTCTGTGGATCCAACTGTAATTAGGGGGATGGAAGTTCACTTAATGACAACATAAAGCCAGAACCGGGCGTCAACCTGGACAATTAGCAGATACCCTAATTTCTGGTAAAAAGAAACCGATGTGTATCATTGAATGTGCTGGAAAGATATTAAGTTTACCTGTGGTTTCAAGTCTCGATGTATAAGATTATGCTCACGGAGGACTTGTAGACCAGCAGCTGTAAGTTACAACATCACGGTAAAAATTCTTGAAGATCATGAATGACAATCACTTACAGAGAGGCAATAAAAAATCTAAGCATACCAAGCTGCTGCATGAAGTGCTTTGCAGTTGCTTCTGGTACTTTTCCATGGCGTTGTATGTACACGAAAAGATCACCTCCGCAGCAATACTCCAACACAAGATGTATCTTTCCAGGGACCTATTTGACATATGGAATCATAAATATACTATGAATAGAACAAATTATCATCTAAAAGGTCACAATCATTGATCAACTGATCATCAATTAGGTCAAAGGAAAAAAATGCATACGGCAGCAGCAACATGGCATTGTAATTGACAAGAAAACAAATATAAATATATTTATTTATATTGACAAAAATGGTGAATGCTGGAGCATAAGAAGCAAAACAATAGCAATTAACATTACATAAAATAAGCATGCTAAAGAGGGAAGAGAAGCAATAAAATTGAAGAAAATGAGTACATTGCCACTTGAGGTAATCATATGAAACAAGAAGCAAAACAGCAACAACACGGATCAACAATTAGATTCAAGGAATTACAAAAACCATCTGAAATAGAGAGAGAGAGGCTGTGTGAATGATAAAGAGTAAGACACCCTGCCCAGCAAATAACACAACCAGCCATCATAGAAGTGGCTGTATAGTGAAATGATTTCATTACAGGCATGGCAAGGTTACGTGGACTGGAGGAGAACTAAGCACTTCATGGGTTCTACTTGCTGCAAAGAGAAAGCCATTGAAGCCCGCATGCAACCCTTCAAAATAAAAATGAAAGAACGCACACAACAATTTGAAATAGCTGCAGAAGGCATTGGACGAGCACCCATATGGGTTCTAGAACCACCGCTACCAACAGCTGAAGCCATAACTGGAGCTGCTCTAGACAGTTGTCCAGCAAGCAGATTTTACAAATGATAAGTTTAAATAGGCAAAAATTTCACTAATGAGCTACTTTCTAGCACTTCTCAGAAGAACTTCTCAAAAGGTATTCCTAATGTACTAGGAGAATGCAGTTCTTTATCAACAATCCTTCAACAAAAGCTTCAGCTACACAGACGAGACATTGAGCAGAATTGGCAAGTGAAACAAGATGAGATGGTAGCAGTTGAGATTAACCACAGCAGTACTTCTTTTGCCCTGTGCTTCGCTTAGTATCCTTCTGGTCAATGAGACTGTAACAGAATAGAAGAAGGTAAGAAATGTACACTGGTGCAATCCTGGAATTCACAACAAACTAACCAACATTCGTCACTTTCCAATTGGATAATTTTATGTAATTTGGGCGGCAGCAGCAGAAGCAAAAATCAGAATTATAATGCAGATGAAGCAGCAGCAAGCATATGCTAGTCAGCAATAATAACATCCAAACCAAGGAAACAGATGGAATTGATTGTAATAACTACTTGTAACTTTACAAAAGAGAATGATGAAGTGGCTGAAGGCACATGGAAAATTAATGAAAGAATTCAGTTGAATTCCCCTCTTTTCCTAGTCCAATTTATCATCAACTTCCCTTCCTCTAACTTGTCATCCCATTCTTCACTCCCGCTTATTTCCTCTAAACTGTTACCCAATCACATTTTCTACTGTGAATCTAAAAGCTACCTAGCTTACATCACAATTGGTATTAGATTCAGGTTCTCTTCCCATCATTTCTAAATGCTACACACCAGAAAGCGGATGGACAATTGCATCAATGGCAAACAGATGCTAAGGCACAGTTACACCATCAGCTACAAGAGGAAATGGGTTTTGTCAAAAATGACACATTAGCCTCTTTGGTCTAACAAAATCCAGATATTCCAACTGTCTATCAAAAAGAAATTAGAAGAAGCATGGCTAAAATGACCATATTGATAGTGCAAAATAAGGATTTTATGGCATCCAGTATCAAGGCCCAGAATATTCCTGCACCTGCAGAACCATAAATCTTGGAAATTCACACATTATTTAAGGTAGAGATCTTAATTTCATAACAATTCGAACGCTTTCTATACCAAAACTGGACTTCCCTGTTTTCAATGGGGAAAAATCCAAGAAGGAAGAAAATGAGAGAATTACTGCCTCATCTTCCAGACCCAAAGCAACAGAAAAATGGCTCTTAAATCCATGGATCTCAAAAAAAATGAAAGTCTTTGGTACAAAGTGTAGATGGTTCAACAAGGCTATGTAAGATGGGAAATCTTCAAAGATGGTGTATGTAAACAATTTGGTGAAAAGGCTCTCATGGATGTAGTCGAAAATTTTAATAAACTCAATCAGAAATTTGGATAAATAACAAGAATCCTTTGAGGATGAGCATGGAATATTACTCTGTTTCCAGCTTTCTAAGTGGACTGAAGGATGAATTATGGCTCATAATTAAACTGCTTAAACTGTCTCCCTTATCGGATTGTTTTAAATTGTCCGAATTCAAGGATAATCAATTGAAGTCACTGTCAATCGAACCAAAACTCCTGACAAATACTCTAAATCCACATACCCTCCAACAACCCACTATTTCCATCCAGAACTCCACCACAGAAATCACCTTCCACAACATTCACTCAGCCATCAATCACATCCGTTAGTCGTCTTATGTATTGGCATATTCCATGACCGCGTGAGAGCTTTCGGTATCTGCGCCATCATTCTTGCCTGGTAGAGCTTCATCAGTTTCATGCCTAAAGGTCGTACGCGTCGCCTCCTTAGCGTTCCCGCCTCCCTACCCTCCGTTCCGCCCCTCCCCGAGAGTGGCGCCTTGGTGCCCGAGGAGCCACCAAGGCACGTTTTCCATAAACGTGCGCTCGATCAACGCCCAAGGTGCTGACCAGGTGCGTTTTCCAGAACCGGGGCGCTCGACGAGTGCCCGATCCACGCTCGAGCGCCAGGGCACGAAATCACCTAACCCTATCCTGTGCTCATCGGGCGCTCGAGCAGCGCTTGAGCGGCGCGGGCCTTTTGTGCCTAATGGATCTTTCATTTTCAAAACCATTTGGGCTCCTCTACATATATGACCATTTCTTCTTCATTTCTAGGTTTTTTAAATGAGAAAATTGAGACACCAAAAGACTACGTTCATTACTTTGTGCAAAGGTTTTGTGCCCACCGGAGAAAGTTTCACCATTTATATGTGTTCGTTTGCCAAAACTTTCTCATCCTCTCATACTATTTGAATACACCTTCGTTCTTGCCTACAATTCCTCGTGAGTGACGTGGGAAGCGTGGAAATTGAGCTTCAGCGGTTCATGAGAGAAGATCGACGTAAAGAGCGGAAGGCGACCAGTTCCGTTGCCACGGGCAAATCCAAAGAGGTCCTTGGTAGGGATCACAAGACAAGAGTAAGTCGGTCAGATTAGTGCGTCTGTACCACCCGATCTGTAAGTTGATTTTCATAGTGGATACTTTCTCTGGCAGTTGAAACCCAGAGGATTTTTCTTGATTACCGTGGGTATTGAGTTTTTCCTTCGTCACTAAAAAGTCTCTTTTTACTATTGCCTTCATTGACCTCTACTCTTTATGCATATTATTATTGTTGACATCTAGATATAAATATTTTTTACGTATATTGAATATTTAATTTTCTGTTTTACTTCTGCTAAACTTATCAAGGGGTCGAAACCGTTGTATGTGTTGGGGCATATTGTACCTTTCAACATCGACTCTTGATAAAATGATCATTGGCATGGGGCTTTGTCATGTGATAAAAAATTCACTCCCGATTATAAGTTAAAGATAAACACTACAATTCTCTTCATGTTGAACCAAAATTTGACCAAGAACCTCCTGTCCAAGAAGAGGAGGATTGTACGTCCAATGAGGAGGAGCATTTAGAAATTTCTATGCATGCACTATAGGGCAACCCTTCTGATAACATCATTTGAATTAAAAGTTTCTTCAGCAGAAACCATTAATATCCTTCAGGTAGTGGCAGTACTGATAGTTTCTTGGACCAGCCACCACCCCCAATTCTAATAGTCCTACTTTGGATACGACTTCTTTATGTCACCATGGCTAATGGCAGCAAGGTGGTCAGCAAAGCCAAGGTCATGAAATACTTGGAAAATGCTGGGCCATTCTTCGTGGCTGATTTCAAACTTTCACAGCTTGGAAGTATGATATGCCCCTTGGGGGTGATTGGCTCAGCAAATGTAGTTTGGTCCTCCTTGGTTTTCAGAAGCTCAAAGTTTCTTTCCAGTATAATAATCAGCAAATTGTGTTCCAGGGCACTTGCTCTTCAGCAAGTAAGAATTCCAGGACAGGAAATTAATTTCTCCCAATCAACGTGTTCTTCAGCAAGTTTATCCATGGATCAAATGACAATTCATTCAGGACTGTACACAACAATTCTGAACAATTTACACAACGAATTTGAAGCAAAGAAGTATTGATTTAAAAACTCCAGATGTGTTGGTTCATCTACTCAACTACAGCATGAAATTAAAGCTCAAACACCAAGAGAAGAAAAAATAACACAGCCTCATTGGCATTCTAGTATGTTTTCCTTGTGATTAGAATAATATACGAGTGCTAAGTCAATCACAGCCTCCAAGAGTCAAGAACCCCACTCACGCCAAGTAAATCACACAACTTCACTGAGTGAGAGGGATCACATTCAGCTCAACGTATCCAATCATGCAAAATTTTCACTAAATTTCCGCTACCCACGAGGCTCGAATTTTAAATTTCCAACTAGATCTATATCTCTCCTCCCTTCTCGTTATCATGAACATAATTCAGGCCTTCAAGCCTCAAATTCACCTAAACCTGTCATTTTCATTCAAATAAATCGACACACAACCAAGAATCCAACAAAAGCAATTACAAAAACTAAAATCGACCAAACACAAATAAACATTAGTACAAAATAAATCTTGAAAGATTAAAAGACCTCAACGATATCGTGTAAGCGAATAATATTAGGATGATTAATCTGCTTGAGGATATAAATCTCCGACATTAAACTTTCCTGAAGCTTCTTGTTCAGCCGTCCCATGGCTATTTCCTTGATCGCGACCTCCGTGCCGTGGACCCGATGCCTCGCATGCCAAACAACCGAGAACGAGCCCGATCCGATTTGTCTACCCACCAAATAGTCCCCGATCACTCTTCCCCCGCCTCTCCCCGTCGATTGCGCCATCGTTGTCGCAGAAAAACCGGAACCGCTATCTCTAAATCTGACCCGAGAATCCAGAGTGGCCGCCTTTGTCGCAGGGAGGAGATAGAAGTAGAAGGTAAAGCAGGCAAACGAGGTTGTCGGGCCGGGTCAATAGAATGTCGTATTGCTTTTTTCTCATCACATGGGTCTCGGACCAGATCGCTGAGGATTGCAAGAATTTGGGAGACATTAACACCGGTTAGGTTAAGCTCTTGAGTTGATGTTTTCAACTCAGTACGAACTGAGCTAATCCAAATTTTTATGTTGGAACCTTCAAAATGCGCGAATTTAATTTTGTAACCGGTAATATTAAAATTGTATAATACAACTATATTTTCTTTTAAAATATCATTTTTTAAAAAAATTTTGTTCAATAGCTTATTTAAAATTTAACTTATTTAAACATTTAATATTTAAATTTGTTGGGTTTAAAATTGTATCTGATTGAATGCAAATAATTAGAGATTGGAGCATCCAAATAAATTAGATTGACCGTAAAATTTTCTTACCAAGATGACTTAATCTTCATGAATAAGATCATATTTTTAATCAATTGACCAAAAAATTAATCAGTCATAATGTATCAGTATGTTAAGATCAAGGCGCCAACCTGAAGCCAAAATATCCTAAGTTTATGGGATTACTCGAGCTCATATGACACGTTAATATCAACCAAAGGTCATAAATAAAATTATTTATCTACATTATATCTTACTTGCTTAGTACGTAAGTATAACCTTTACCATCATTGAAAATAATAGTATGCGATTTGTAGCATATGAGACGCCACAACACTGCCCCTTCCCATAAGGATCACAAAGTGCTTACACCTATCCTCTAGGTTCGAATCCCGTGATATAACAACCCTAATTTTTCTATTAATATAATATATTTACTCTTATGAAAAAAAAAAATTTTTCACTTAAAGATTTTCAAATAATATAATACTAAAAACCTTACAATAAACTTATTTTCTTTACTTAGCATCAATCAATCTTGGCTACAAGTCTTCATCTTAAAAAGTATATTTTATTCTTTTAGAATAATTTACTTATCCTGAGCAACTTATTACTTACTGATTTTAAGGCCAAAACAAGCTTACCTCCATATACAAATAGGAAAAAACTTAGTTTTTTTGTCACTCACCGTCTAACAAAGATGCACACACAACTCGGCTCCTTCATCAGCCAGTCATACTTGCATCACTATCAGGTCCTATAAAACGGATATTTTTTCTTATCTTACTTCTTCTAACTTAAGCAGATACTTATTTGGACAACTAATAGATTTACTCAAAAAACTTACTAGAGTCCCTTTAATTGTTTGCATGAATTTCGTAGGGCCTAGTTTGTAGGTTACACGAGCCTAACCCCTCTTCGAACCTGTAGTCATCTGAGTCGAACCTTTGTTCAAGTATATATAGATATTACAAGGACCTATCACTGTTGCTAAGCCTCCACCCTTAGCTAGGTTGTTGTCGGCAATCCAATGCCACACTAAATTAAAGTCGCTTCCCTTTGTTCCATTTCATACAAGTTTGCCCTATCCCGATGATCACACCAATAAAAAATAAATAATCTTTGCTAAGAATAATTAAGCAATGTATAATTTTATAGAAAAAGTATGATTGAATATATAAAAAATTATCGA